>DWHU01000322.1:0-21316 GCA_018247975.1 Parides photinus
TATTAATAATCACACAATTATATTGGGTTATTATTGTCACTTATTCTTACTTTCACAAATTAGAAATCATCATTTATCTGTAAAAAAATTATTGATGAAGACATGTTGATAATTTTACTTTGAAATTTGTATTCTTTATGAAGGGTTATATTTTACATCAACACTAGTGACATTGGTATTTTATGATTGGAAACTATATCACATGTATTGTATTAATCGTTCATTCATAAACGTTTTCAGTGTCGTACATACATACATACAGTCACGCCTCTTTCCTAAAGGGGTAGGCAGAGACTACTTCTTTCCACTTGCTACGATCCAGGCATACATCTTTCGCTTCTTCTACTCTCATGAGTCTTTTCATACAAGCTCGCCGGTTGCGGGTACTTAGTGTCGTTTATATACTAAATGTATAGATAGAGATGATCTATAAAATACAAGTCCTTTTGTCCGTGTTTAAACAGCCTTTTTACTATTCAGAGTGGCGCAAGCTATACTGTACCGTCGACGCTAAGTGTTGCATGTACCTACTTTATATTCATTGCAGCCGCGTACTAGCCAGACGCCCGGTAGTTTGTCTATACTATTCTTCAGTTCGTGCTTTTATTTTTTAAGTGACCACTAACTCAGTTAACAATGGATTCAAAACAATTGATCATTTTCACTTTATTTCCTAAATAAAATGTTCTATTAAAATATTTTTTTCATATATTTACTTTGAAAAATTATTGAATAAATCAAAACGTGGCAATGGGCGAAGTTAATGTATTTGCATTCTTTATTATTCAACACAAATGGAAACTGAAATAAGAAATACTAAAATTTTTAAAACATTACTGTAATACAACATATATTCTTATACATATGTCGCTATACGTCTCGACGGGTGATTAATTCTCCAGGTACTAAGCTAGAGTTTCCGGTGAAAGAAAATAACGCGAGGAAACCGACATGTTCCAACGAACAGCTTTTGTGAATATGCGACATCCGCCAACACGCACTTGGCCAGCGTACTGGATAAAAAAGGCCGCAGATTTCTCATTATGAGAGAAGACCCCAAGTCTCAGGAGCATGAATACTTATAGATACTAAATAAATACTTTCTTGTTATTCAATGCATGTAATGATTATATAATATGTGATAAAATACTTTTTCGACAGTGTTTTAAGTTGTCTTAATTTTAAACTTTCTGTGTACATACAACACAAAAATTCCTTATTAAGCGAAATAAGTATACAAAATGATATTTCTCCTGTTTAGTAAACTTATAAAATGTATCTTATAAAGACTGGATTTGACCGCATAAATATAAACAGGATTTAAAAAATCATACATGTTTTTCTTCCTTTTTTCATCGCAAATTCAGAAAAAGTTTACATTAATTTTAATATGATCTTTTTAACACATGTCAAAACCTCTTATTACTACTTGTATAACAATAATCAACCAACTTCTTTTAACGTGATTTAGCTGTAACGCGCAAAAACTCCTACAAAAAATAATTAGTCATTAAAATAGAATTACTACCAGCTGTTAGTATTGGTAATTAAAACATCAACGAGATTAAATTTATTCCGAAGGTTTTAATCAATCAGTCAGTAATTTAGTTCATATAGTAACCTTGGCCGCCATGTTTTATTGTCGATTACTTATTGAACTGAAATGAATGTCATAATACACTGAACTGTTTTAAATTGCGTATAGGATTATCGTACTTATGTAACTGAGTTAGAAATTATAATATTATAAAATTATGTATTAGCATTTAGTAATTTAGTTTTTATTCAAATTAAACCAAGTCGCAATAAATTAAAGTTGAAAATATAATGTAATGGATTTGTAGTGTAAATGTTTTGTATGCATGTTATAATTTTCATATCTCGTTTTCCATGTTGATTTCCTTTTTAATTTCCGTGACTTTATAAAGTATTCAATTTATTTTACCTGCTTCTAATAAAATATATATATTAAGAAGGTTTTAATCACAGCAGCTTAGGTTTACATTAAGTGATAATAAAACGTAATATAATCAATGAAGTTTTCTCAATATTACTAAACAGTACTTTTATTAAATTTCCGCTTTAGACGGCGAAATTTATAGTTGCTACAATCTTACTATATTAAAAGGTACATAACTACTAACCATATAAAATTTGAATTAGTTTTTAACGTCAACAACGCAAACAATCAAACGTCCTCTTTACCTCGATACTTCCTACTGAGAGAGGCTATTGACTTCGGCACTTGATACGATTGCCACCGAGTTGTGAGTTGTCACGTAATTAGATCGTTTTGTGGGGTTGCCATAATAACTTTTTACCGCAGCAGTTTTACAATAACATCCAGTGTTACCATAGAGAAGATTGTTTTTACGATATTTCGTCACAGACCGGAGACACGATATTTGCGAATGTATAATCTTCCTAAAATTTATGTTCTGTAATAGATAATATTTGTGGTTATGGAGAACAAAAATAACCTTAACAGCCCATATGACCAATGTTTTAAAAAAACTCAACATTTATCTGAATTAATGAATCCTTAATATATTGGACACGTTGTTCTAGTGCTATAAACAACATTAAGAATGATATTCCAATTATTATTTACTGGTATAATCTTATTATAATTTTAATTATTCGCTTTGTTATCTGAGTTTTTCTAACGCTTGAACACAACCTCAACGATTTCAAGCGTTCAAAACAGCATTATTGAATAAACCACAAAGACATTTCATCATATTAATCACATATAAAAAACGTGACGTCTTGTTTCTTTAACATATATGTTTTAAAAAGCCGCAATGTGCTAAAAATGTGTTCTTAACTGTTTGTGTTATGTATAGAGATAATAAAGTTGCTAGGCGGTTATTTATATTATATATTTACTTTCATTCGGAATATCTTTAACATTACTACGGTGTGGTAATGCTACTGTAATGGCATCACGTCCAGAAATCACCGTAGTCTTCGACGCGCGGAAAATGCCGACTTTTCCGCTTTCTCATTTAATAACAAGAGTATATTGCTTCAAAATGTTTCATACGCTTATTACTCGTGTTATAGCATCTATTTTATTTTTCCTTTTTATCACAACAATTGGCGTTGTTAGAGTTTTATAAAATAATTTAACAGAACGACCATAGTATTCCTTTTAAAATCCGAAATACTTCAAATAAACATTATAAAATGTGACATAAACATTAAAAAAGACTGTTTTGTTACTAATTCAATTACTAAAGAGTAATGTGTAATAAACTGCATAACTCTAACCTAAAAATTCTCACAAACGAATCTACTTATTTAACCATAAAAAGTACTGTAAATTATAACCGCTAGTTAACGGTAGCTTAACAATTTATCACACAAAAACAATTCACGCGTAGTTTAAGAAATTCTATAAATATTAGTACTAAATCGCTTTCTAAATCTACTTCAAACAAATTGCTGGGGCTAGTGGTTTTAAAGACAAAAGGCCCCTGGCCGTGATATTGTTTTTTTATCTCTTAAGTCATCTCTATAATCGTCGTTTCGCACGGCAAAGCTTCTGCAGTTCATTCACATGAATGTTTGATCTTGAACTGTGACCTTAGTATGACATAATTAAGTAACTTTTTATGTGCTTTACAAATCAAGACAGATCGGTGCTAAAGTGCTGTAACTGTCAACTTTAAATTTTAAGAGCGTTATTAACATTCAAATATGCACAGTTTGTGTTCTATCATTACGTGATGATATTTAATAGAATAAATTTTCCAACTACGTAATTTAAGATACATAAGAAACTATCTGAAAAAGATCAAGTTATGTGAATTATTTCATACTCGGTTATACAGTGGAAACTATCTATTTATTGTAACTACGATTATTTAATCGCATACGTGTTATTGATGGTCTGTATTATATTAGTATGTCTATACGTATTATGATTCTTTCTAGTCGGTATATTACTAAATTGTTTGAATATATAAAAGTTTGTATTCCAAAGTGAAATTGCTTAACTAGCCTACTTTACTTTGGAAATCATACTTAATTCTATGGTAACGAAGTTTTATGTTTTTTTAACCAAAACTAAATCTATTAAATGCTCTGCAAGTTATGAGAATAAAAAGTCAATATCACTTATCTACCCATATATGGTAAATAATGTAGGTCCGTCGATATTAAATCAGAATTGAACGATTTCATGCTTTCATAGAATAAAGGTAAGGAGCGAAGCTTTTAAATAAATTTTATACACATAAGTACACTTCATCATAGTAGGCGAGAAGACATAACTTATAGTTTGTTGAGCACAAAATTATTACACTATGTCGGAGTTAACTCTATAAATTCTCATGACATGAGATTGTAACATTTGTTCGTACAATCCTCGTCTACTGACTACTTACACAGTTGTAAAGCGTTCATGTTTAATTTTCTTCGAGGAGAATAACGTTGTGGAAAGGAGGAAAAGCGACAGTACATTTAGTGAGACAGTTTAAACCAAATGAGAGATGATGTTCTCATCTTCATTTTCTTATTGAATTAAATCGGTACACGACTTTTTCTTACAGTTTATTTATTAGCGTTATATTCTTTCTCACTGTAAATTACCATCTAAGAACAAGTAAATGTGTCCAAAAGGTTGTTAAATAACGACAAATTGATTATTAGCTTTCGACTACAACTAGGAATACTAAATTTCGTCAGCCGCCATTTTTCTGCCGGCCATTTTCAGCCGCTATCAAAGACTAAGTTTAATGTAATTGTTTACGCAATGATACCCACAGAAACATTCCAATACACTTTATCATTGTCTAAAAATTTCATTAAAATATGTGTACTATAATGAACAGAATCAGGTAAATTTGGACTTGGTTACCTTCAATCCATTAAGGTTGCAATAACATGGTTCACGCGACAAAACACATTAGCGGCCGGTTCACGGCTTAGCGATCAAGTACTGGTTATGGTGTATTAGGGTCAGAGCCGATGACTTGAGCCGTGTCCGTTTCCTTTACTTACAATTGACTAATAAGGCTAGCGAACGAATTATTGACTTACATCGCGTTTAATTTACAAACGTAAACGATGAAATAAAAAGAAACTACTATAATCAGCGAAATTCGATGGCCTTGGCCTTATAATTAAATGAAGTAGTAGTGCCTAATATGGAAACAAATTAATTTTTTAATTATTACCAAAAGTTGTATTTCAGATTATACTCTCCTTGTTTCTTCTGTCAAAGGCAAGGTTTCGGAACAACAGTTCAAAAAGAAAAAGTTTCTGTTACTGTTGAGGAACGAATATACTCGACAGTGGATATATTGCTGTTGATAATGTAATTAATAAGTATTACAATTACCTAAATAAATTTTTAGGACAAAATTACTGATAAAAATCAAAGTTTTTATTAAGTGTATTGATACTAAAGCTTAAGAATAAACAAACACGACGCCTGGCATATCTTCAGCAAGGGCAGTGTAAATGGAAACAGTCCATAAGCCCTTGAGGCTTTGAATACACTATTAGGTAATATACGTGTATATCTGTTTACGTAATGTAAATGGAATGATGTTTGTATTTACGTAAGAAACATTAATACAGTGTTAACTGACAAGCCAATGTAGATTGAAGTAAACTTACGAAATGTGTTACCTTATTCAGTATTTATTTTGTATGTGCTTATATATTAAATAATGATTATATGTAGACTCTTATTACTTTAACCGATCTTTAATCGAATCAATGCAAAATTTGTTGTACAAACCATTGTTACAAAGATCAGATTTAAATTAAAACTTGAATCCATCTAGTCTCAGGTGTTTGTGTATTAAGTAGATATTTCATTGGTTAGTAATTATTTTAATAACAGTTTATGAATACGTTTATTGTTTTCTTTAACTATCATCATTATTTCTGGTGGTTTAAACTACCGTGTGTGAATTTTACTGTACTTTGTGAAACATCTCTCTCAAGGCTATGAATAAATGTAATACCAATCTAAACAAGCAACTTTAATAATTATTAGGAAGGGGACAACAATTTTATCGAGAGATATCAGATACATGTGAAAAGAATATTTACTAATTTTAACCTGGAGTTAATAGTGTCAATAAAGCCGATGGAAATCAAAGCCAAAATGAATTACGTATTGACTTTTTAATGACTGGGAAAAGAAAAATCTTCCTTGTACACGTTTACTTTTCAAAGTTTCGAATAGGGAAAGAAACAAATAAAGCAGTTACTGTTAATAGTAAAATTATAAAACTCCGTCACTAGTTAAAATAATAGTTTTGGTAAGATTTTGTAACTTTACGCTCGTATCAAAATTAATGAACGTCTATTACATTAATTGCGGTGAAGAAACTTGGCGCTATTTTAGGTGTTTTATCAAAACGTGTGGCAAAACTTATTGTTATGATAATTGCATTAATTAAAATATTTAAATTAACTTTTCTACTGCAGTAAACTATGATTTTATTTAAATATTACACAATCTGTAAATATATATCTTGTATCTGTATAAATTTTATTATTTATCTACATAGTTTTGGTATATTTGGCAATATTCTAACAGCGGAAGTAGATTCTATTAAAACTATACTAGTAGTATTTCTCCATAGCAGAAGACCGTCTGGAAAGGTAATGTGCAATCTTTACGAAGCTCCGGTTTGAAGGGCGGTGCTTGCTATTGAATTTGATGGAGTAACGAGACAATATCTTACATCCTAAATCAAGGCATACAGTTTGGTGTTAATGTTTATAATCCTAAAACACCATTACATGAACGCCTCGTACATTGTGTCGCTTCATAGAATAAAAATACGAATATAAGTTCTACTAAGCTGTAATCTATACGACAGTATGAATAAGATAAAAACGGCGTTATTACCCAGTAACTATGATATGATTGTAATATATATTATAATATGAGGACTAAAGCCTGAAGCCGTGTTTACACGATGTGGCGGTAATTTATGACATCATGAAGTGGGAATAAGCTTGTAATGAACGTCAAGTGTTTCCACACGAGTGTATACGATAAAGTACTAAATTACTGCGGCCGGATCAAGTTGCAAATTGTTGCTGTTGTAAAGGAAAAAACGCAGTCTTTCAAATCTAAAACCTCTGCAAAACTTACTGCATTTAACATTGAATTCAATCGACATACTATTCGAATGATTGCTTTGACCAGTTAACGTTTATTGTTTCGTCTCACGACATATCTAAAAGCCGTTAAACAGATTAAATTATATCAATTATATTTGGTATATCCTTAGCATTAGTAATTGTTATTAAAAATTGTATAATGAAATATGTAACATTATTATTTAATTTGTGTATTAGATAATAATTCGTAAAGTAATAGTACAGATTATAAGATTTATATAACATAAAATATTTTCTTTAATTTTCAACAGTATAGAAATAATACATGACTGAAAACGGATCTCTTTCTTCTTAATACTTAATTATTATGTAACTAGTCCTGTCTGTCTCATCGCTTAATTGTTGGTTTATAAAGTAAATTAACGTCTGTTCGCTGTCTGCAGATGAGCAAAGGTTTCACTGATATATAAACATATAGTAGATAATATAATTTACTGGATAAATCGCGAACATTCCGCCCGAAGCGTACGTTCCGCATAACTTCATTGGAAACCACTTTCTGCTATCGGGCCGCTACTCACTAAATATACTCCGTCTACTAATTACGTATAGAAAGTCAATCTTAACGTGCTTCACTTTATTTTATAACTCTTTATCCGGCCTAATAATAATTGTATTTCATAATTAATACTCTTCTAACACGTAATCATTTTCTACTACCCTGATCTCGTTATTATAACTAGAATTCTTTTTTTACGAATACATAAGAACATACATATTTTACGACGTATATAATGATATATTGGTATTCAAAGTAGCGAAAGACTACATGGTACATTTATGAGATTTTTTGTTGAAGAAACCACAGAATTGTTGCGTTTACCAGACTATAACTGACACGCCTGCTTACATAAATGAGGTATTAATTAGGACGATATCCAATACCACATTGTGCTCGTGCCCTGATATGATACATAAGATTTTTATTTACCCCAATATTTTCACGAGCTATAACACCCTTCACACTTGTACACATTTGAAACTACAGTTTGACGGCAGATAGAGAATCTGCGCTGATTTCTACCTAATAGTTTCCGTCAATAGAGGCTTATAATCTGTAAAGACACTTCAAGACAATATGTTTATTCTGCGTAGATTGGACTATAATCTATAATTGTAAAACTATGAGATGACTATGTTGTTAGGATATTTGTCATCAAAAATCTTCCGCGGTTTTGAATAGTCCAAGGAACTTGGAACGTCGTTGTGATAAAATAAAGTAAACACTATAAAATCTAGTAAAATTTACTTAAAGCTGACGTGGTGAGACACGGCTGTTTACAAATATCGGTATTAGACCGATCTACCCATACATTCTTTATAGAACATATTTGCATTACGGCTTATAGCCAAGGTGTGGTTACCTAGCTAAAGTATGATTAGAATTAACCTAATCGTAACAGTGAAATGTATAATCAAACATATTAATTATAATTAACAATAGTTTATATTATATATAAGATTGAAGATGTAATAATTTTAGAAGCGTTTACTAAAACTTATTTCTGAAATGTGTTACCTCAAGGTGATATATAAGTTTACACATAAATAATATATTATTATGATTGTTAACGCTCACACGCCAGTCTTATTTGAAGGTTTTTTAAAAACTGTACTAGAATAAAAACGATTGCCAACGAATTTCAACATAAGTTTAGAAATTCTAAATTAAATCAAGTTTAGTATCTCTCTCACTCTTGTTAATCTTTTCCACACATTCAACGTTTGCTTTTTTAACAGTATTACGAAAGATAATTCTTATTGTATGAACATCAGCAGCAGGATGCAGTAATTATGAATAATTTGAATGATAATAGATTAAAAAATAATTAGCATATCCTGTTAAATCCTAATCTTCGGAAGTTAAATATATATAGTGTATGTATGTAAATAAATAGGCTTTATGACTTTTACAGATATTTTAAGTGAGCGTGTATGAAACTGCTGGATGAGTTTTTAAGGACGTACTGGAGGTAATCCTCGTGCGGGATTTAAAAAAGAGTTTCAAATCGTTACATTTAATTATTTCCAGGTTTTTAAAATTGCCAATATAAAAAGTAGTCTTTGAGTATTTTAAAGTTTTCAGAATTTACTAATGTGAGGAGTATCACCAAAAGTCATTCACCTACTTCTTCCTTCATGCCGTCTGAGATATAAATAACAGTTATCGTTTCCGGCGATTCCTTGAAATAGATATGTCGCAAAACATTGAATGTATTATGTTTATGTATACATAATGTTGACATTTCATATTTAAAATTTTCTATCTACATTTAAATTACAATAAATTCATAGATAATGAATTTTTTATTTAATTCATTGTCATAAAATTTTCTAATTTCACCTAATTACAGATGGAAAGTTTAATAAATCAAAGCATCAAACGTTGTGATTTATGCGGGACATTAAATTACAATTGTAGATATATAATTTTCCGGTTAAATTTTCACACTTGCGCACACAAACCGCATGTAGGCCGATTGGCAACCGCGACCCGCGAGAAATCGTTCTGTAAACATGTTTATGCTCATGCAAAACTGCTCCGGGAATGCGAGTGAAATGCCTCTGGATAATATATACACATTATTCTTAGCGGTACGAAAGCAACGTGTTGATAAAAAAACTTAAATCAATCAGTTTATAACTGATTCAATACTTGTACAATGATTCCGATCTGTAAATAGTTTTTATAGGTTATAAAAACTTTAAATAAAATGTCACTATTAAATAAAACCTAATTACTTGTACTCGGTTACAAAAGTTCATACATACTTAGGTTCTAGAAGCATCTTGGTCAGTTTTACAAGCAGACGTGATTGACAAGTAAATCGGCATAGAATAAACATTCATATGTAAATTTTAGATTTAACGGTTTGCGAAGTAATCTCATGTCCAAATACTGTACGTATGGAAAGTTATCAGAAACACGATTGATTCTTATCATATAAGAAATTATTAGGATAAAGACTTAATATTTTATAGCTTAAAGCAACGAGCACGTTGTGGGTAAGTGTATCAACTAACACCATGTCTTTATGGATAAGCGAACCTATGACTAATTCCATCGTTAATATACTTTATAGATATGCCAGAAAAATTCGTATGGCCTTATAGCGTTAAATACATAGAAATTAAATAATTTTCTCGTTACATCATATACTTACTTTATCAACAATCCAAATATCAGTGTCCCAAACAGCTTACGGTGTCAAAATCCGTTGAATTCACAGAGCTGTACGATTTCAAACTCAATTCAAATAACACAAGCAAACTACCGCGTCAAATATGTCAAAGTATTAGGAATAATTAAGAGGCGTATGATTTGAATATGATTGCCCACCGTTTTCGAAGACTTTACGTATAGACGCGTACTTTGCTACGCGACGGGACACGTCCAAACAGTCGTACGTCTACTTTCGAACTGACTCCAAGCCGAGATTCTCTGAATCGGAATCGCGAAGCAAACCAACAACAACCAACACAGCACTCCATACAGTTCGTATGGAATGTCGCGCAGCAAGCTCGGGCCCCTGTTTATTTGTCCCTATACAGAACTGGAATAATATGAATCAAACAAAAATGAACAGGACATGTACGCTACAAATATTTAATATTCGTTTAATAGAGAATTCTTAGAAATAAAATTTGTACAGTTCAAGTCGCAATGAAATACATTCCATTGCCCAATTTGGTTCTTTAATCAATCCTAGTTAAGTATTATTTGATTAATAACTACCCGACATCGGTAATACAGACATTTTCATACAAATGGACCCCCCAGGATTTTGAGATAACTACTTTACTGAAGTAGAACATAGCAGGAAGTAAATTATATAAACGTTTAGAATGGAAGCACGGGTCCTGGTCGTTTAAGGTATGCGGGTAACGCATTCCTGTATACTTAAGTTACTTCTTAACTTTCGTCGCAATAGATAAGATGGTCTTTAGCATTAAGCCGGTTTGTAATACTTGTTTTATGATTTAAACTGTTTTGTAACAAACTGAATAATTTGTGTATTATTTACCGTGTAATTTATAGGTTAGTGATAAAAAATAAAGACAAAAAACAGCCACATTTCATATCTCGTGATACTTTCTATTTACATTTCGTTTTAATTTTATAATTATATTTTAGGAAGTGAACGGATGTTGGAGTCATTTCAAATTGGTAATTAATTTTTTTACAAGTCCAGTGCACAACAAATATTCTTGATAGCTAGATATTAAGACTTAGTTTTATTTGCCGCTTTTATTACTTACACTTACGTATAGAGATTGATAAAAAAAAACCGCGCTAAAAATAGATTTATAATTCCATTACTTAGACGATACTTCTTGATTGTTCTGTTGACTTGCACAACTTAATATCTGTATAAGCCTTACGCTTCTGGTATAATTAAACTTATTGCACAGGGTCAGTTAAACACAACTGCAACAAAACCCATAATGCAAACAATACCTATGTGTGTGCCGACATTAGTAATTGAAATAAAACTAGTTAAAAACAATTTTTAAGTATATATTTTGACTTGTAGTAGAATGAATAAGTTTAGCACTTGGAAGTGTCATTCAAAGACAAGTAGTAAATTTATTGTAAAACTCTAGAGTTCCTTAAAGCTTACATAAAAGAAAATTTTAAAATTTAAGCATTAAGCCACGGAAATATGCGTAATTTAATTAAAAAAATCATTTAAAATATTTATTTTTGATGTAATAAAAATAAATGATGGTAATCATAAAGCATACTGAAGAATAAAATTTAAATTTATTCTATAATTTTGATTTATTTAATTCCTGTATAACAGATTTAATTATATGATACATAATAAGATGATTCTCACCTGCGCCCCATTCTGTGAGCATAAAACAATTTTTACGTAGTTGTACAAAAAAAGGCATAGGTCGTATTTTAGATATTCATAACTTAAACTTTGTATATTTCAAGTGATAAAATTGGCAAGAATCAGTGTAAAAAAAACCATTTACAATTACCTGGGGCCGATGTAAAAACTGTGGTTATAAAACCTTCTATGTTTATGTAACCGATGTATTAGAAAGTGACGATAGAGCATTTACTTAACAGGTTGTTTCGTAACGTTGTAATGTTGATGATTTTTTATTTATGTCTTTTACATAGATGACATATACAAGTTTTAATTGTAAATTGATTGAAACAATCAACTGGATATTTAGCGGAAAATTTTGGGAGTACCAGCAATTAACTACCATGGGTTGATGTTGATGATTATACAAAATGAAGCTCTCTCTTATGAAATGGAATAATAAACTTGATATCAATGGAATAGTAACAATATGGATTGTCCTGAAGGATTTATAAACACTACTAATAAAAAAGCTAATACTATAGTTACTTGAAAGTTAATAATTCTCTTGATAAAAACTTGTGGTTAAGAATTTACCTAAACTATATAAATGTTGTTTGTTTAATAATATACGTACATATAAATCTCAAATAGTTGTGTTAATTCTAGCAATTTATATTTAATAGATTTTTTTATAACAATTTAACCTTTTGCGGTACATATTATTCAAAATATTGATGTGGGTCCGTAATTAAAAAATGTAGTTTATTAATATATTAACATCCGTAACTAAATTTTATTTTATCGTAAAACTGCTAACCGCCACTGTGGATATATGAAACTATCAACATGGATAGACGTTAATAATATTTTTTTAATTCAATCTATGCAATTCCTCGATAACAGTTAGTTATCGTAAAGTAGCGTTATTCCAATATGTGCACCGTTAGTTCGTGCCTTCGACATACACCATGCAAATCGGATACTAATAAATATATCAAATGATGCACGACACTGCCTGTGGTCTAAAAGGTAAGATCCAACGACATGCTAAAGATGTTGACAAAGTATAATAAATGTTAGTAATAATCAACGTATGATAAGAGTTCGAACCTCATTGGCTTGAGCTTCCAATGAAGGAAAACATCGTGAGCAAATACAACAGCTTTTGTGGACACGTGACATTCGCCACCCGTACTTGGCCAACTTGGTGATTAAAAGGCCAAATCTCATTGTGAAAGGTTATGAGTCCCAGTAGTGAGAACATTAAGAGGGATATATATAATGATGATGATAGTACTATAAATACATTGTGAATATCATCAACATAAAGATGATTGATGAACTTTAAGCCATGTTTAAATTAAGCACTGATAAATTATTTACAATGCTGATTTTAACAAAAATACGTACAGTAATATGTTTTCATAAACAAGTTAATACGGTTAGATGTAATATATCGTTTTCTATAAGTAACTTAGAACGAGACGAACGATGTGAACTTGATGCCAAGTAAGACGTTTAAAATTTGGCAATGTGCAACTAGTTAGGATACACTGCACTTGATTTTTCTGATCAAAATAAGGGATAATATTTCAAGTTTCGTTACCGCCCCTATATTTTTCGGCAGAGACCCGAGACTTTTATAATTCTTTTAAACTAAAAGCTTCATGAAAATACGAAAACTTTTTTATTTCATTCGCTATAGCGTTTGCACTAATTATCACGCCATAAAGGTGTATTAATTATGAGAAATAACTTTCATGATAAAACGCGCTATCTATTAAGTTAGAACCCTATCGTTAAATGTGTGTCAATACGCAGGTACATAAAAAGTTACAGATACCCATAAGTTTTTATGAACCTCCTTATCGGACGATGTTGGTGTTGTCACTAGGAGCGTAAGCAGTTACCGACGATGTATGAAAACCGCTTTTTACAAAGAGACTATTAAATATGGCTTGCTGGGGTAATAAATAAATATATGGCAAACTTAATCGATTTTGATGTATAAAATATAAAGTTTTGATAATTTGAATGGCGGATATGGATATGGACAGATAATTTTATTGCAAAATGACATAAGTGATCGTTAATGATAGTGACTACTCTCAGACATAAACAAACGGTCTTAAGGAGCAAGAAAAACGTCATCTTTTATTAAATTTAATTTTGTTACAAGGACTATAAAGTGAAGAAAGCTGCGTATTACTAATTCACCCGTCGCGGATAACAAGTTCGGGTTTCTTTAGAAGCAGTAAAATGTATACTTAAATTACGGTAACAGTGAAACGAGCGCTAAAACCGCTTTATAGACTTCTGGTACAGAAGTCAAAGCTATTATTTTTACACGACACGCTCGTGCAAAGCGATATTCATCTCTTGTTTTATTGCCGCAGCCGAAACGTTGTTACTTTGTACTCCATGTACGCCGCGCCCGGCGTCGTTCGTTTCGTGGCTCCGGACAAATATTTGCGTTTATCACGAGATTCTCTTAAATGTTGTGTTGCATACAAATAAAAATAAATGACACGAGGCGAAATCGCAGACGCAAAAGCTTCAAAATAAAATATTAGGACTAGACAAATTCAATAGAAGAGGGGAAAAATTCTCGAACATTAAAGACGGAGAAATTGACTGAGCGATTTTCAGCTCAAATACAACGCAGATTCTAATAGTATTCTATTATACTTTTTCAGACGAAAAGGATTATAATATAATAGCACCATATTTCTTAATAGTCGTCTACATTATAAAGTATTTTCTTCGTAAATATCTAAGGCTTGTTGTTAGGATTCAAGAAACTTTTACACCAGGGATTATAATACTTTTGCGAAGAAATTGAGGTAAAATTGTTTTATCGACCCGTCTCTTCGTCGTAACTTGTTATTGACAGGTTCAAATTGTACTTGTTTATCTTGTTGGATATGGTTCATAACTAGAACTTCAACAAAATTCAGGGGTAATTGAATTAATCGTAATGACAAAAATTAAATCTTCTACTTCATCGTCTATACTTTATGACGAAGAGTCGTCATCACCATATGTCGCTCCACCTTGGAATGCTCTCCA
Organism: Parides photinus; assembly: GCA_018247975.1. Classification (NCBI taxonomy): domain Eukaryota; kingdom Metazoa; phylum Arthropoda; class Insecta; order Lepidoptera; family Papilionidae; genus Parides; species Parides photinus. The sequence goes on from DWHU01000322.1 coordinate 15,051, forward strand.
AGCTGTTCTGTTTTCTGCCTTCCTGACCCTGCAATTTGGTAAGCGTAACCGTTTCGACCGCATCGAACCATGGGTTGGTATTCTGCCTCTGCTTCTCTTTTCCCCTACTTGACCAAACACATATTAAATGTTCTTATGAACTTTTCAAAATTTTATTTTAAGCCGGAAAAAAAATTGCAAATGACAAAGTTAATTTATTTAACTTTTTTCGCTTCTTTTGTAGTGAATTAAATTTTATTTTATATTAAAAATATTTTGACGTAATATAGGTACTATTTAAAAACATCATTATTTGCCAAGGCAATTACGTGCATGTATTTGATATTTTTTATTGTTTGAAAAACAATATGATAGTACAATAGGCAATAGCATTATTGTTTGTGAGCTTTAATAATAATTGAGCTCATACTAAAACACCATTACCTCATCCTAAAAAACAATGGGGCTTAAGAACGGTGAAAAAATTAAAAAATCTGTGCAGAATACCAATTTCAAGATATTACCCAAAGCTGTTTGAATTCATTTTAAGTGATTACATAATTTTTTTTATTATTAAAAGATGTATGCGCTATCTATAGAATAATTACTATAAATTTAGTCCCATGTTACATACACGCTAGACAAAATTTATCGAAAAGTATAGGATAGTAAGAGTAGACTCAATTCATAAATATTTATTAGTTAAAAAAATTAAGCTTTTGCATCCTCAAACATACTATACTCGTACATATTTTTTATTAGGAATTCTACAATAATGGATATAATATCGATATACGAATATATAGATATAATTAGATGAACTATTGTAATTTACAAGTACGGGATTTTAAGTTGACATTTAAACATTTTAATTCATCACATATTTAATCTTTCGCAAATTCACGATTATCAAAGTAAAAAAACTACAATTTAAATTTGCCTGTATCAAAATTAATATGAAACATAATAATAGACTTTTCTAATAAATTTTAGTTTAAACGATCATTTTCTAGTTTCATTGACTACAAATACATATAAAAGTTATTTATAGCGTTATTGAATAGAATAAATCCTCTCTAACAAAACTAAAAGAACTTGTCAGTAAACTATAATAAAAGCAGCAGCAGTTATTACCTTGTTAAGGTGAAGGCTTCTTAATATGAAGACGGATGAAACTGATACCACACCAAAGATAGTTTTATAGGAAAGACACTTCATACGTGTTTAAATGAAGAAACAATCTTGCTAAAACTTAAAACATTCAATATAAAAATTCTTAATAAATGTAGTTTTTTATGCTTTCACATATTGTGATGGGAAACGTCATTAGCTACGTTATGCATTGTGTCTTTTGTATTAATGGATGCTAACTTAATCGGGAAGAGAAATATTTCTTGGTTTGAATGGTTTTATTACAATCTTTGTAAAACAAAACCTAATTAAATTTTTTTAACGATTTTAACAGGTATTGAAGCCATAAGTAATAATTTATTAGGCCTTGAAATGAACTGGTAACGGTATGGCAGCTTTTTTTAGTGATGGTCAATAGTTACCTTATAAGAAAGGATACTCAGTTACTATGAGTTTGAGGTGGTAGAGCGCAGAAGGCACTTAGTTAAAAACTCGATTTAAGAGTAGCTAAGTTCGAAAGCTCCCTCAGCAGCCTCGGCTTGGACCGCTACTTAATTAGTTATCACCGGATTAAGAGGTCGTCAAGCTTTCGAAAGTGCCGACTCTCGATTAGTTCGGTTGCTGCTGTCCTAACATTCTAGGTACGCGCTATTCTATTAACGCGCTAAGAGTAGTGGCGAAAAATACTCCAGGAACGCTTCTATCTCTTTGGATGATCAAGAGCTTCTGCAGCTGATAAAAACAATATAAACGAGGGTATTACAAAAACAGATATTTCATTATAATATCAAAATTCTTAAACTTAAATTATCTCTCCCTAACCTTGGTGACTTTATTTCATCCAAATTTATTACTACATCCTTTATATTTATTGAGCAACAAATGCGATTTTGCATTAAGTCATATTTTCGAAATACTAATAATACACACTATTTTCTTTTCAAAAAAAGCAATTTGTAAGATTGAAAAAGGAAACGTATGAAAAAAAAATTTAGTGTTAAAATAGAACCGAAATAAGTGAAAAATCGATGTTATTATTTTTATGTTGATTAGAGTTCAATATTTACATACATTATAAAAATATGCATTTTATTCGATAAAAAACGTTTAATAATTCATTGTTATTAGTAAAATGTACCAACTAATGACAAATAATTAGCACAAATAAAGATATTTAAGTGAGAGCTTGATATTTAGAATGAAAAAATTATATACTAAGTTATTACTTTTAACAAAGACGAATGCTTCGCCGGAACATAAAAACTACTTGTAAATTACCTAAAAAATGCATTTTTTTTTCAAAGTTTGTACCAAGTTCTGATAGTAATAAGAGATACACCGTTTCAATTAAGACTTAAGCAAAGCGCTTGGCACGAAGTAATGCAAAAGTATACGTGGACGTGTAAATTACGGTTGCATCTTTAGGTTAGCTAAGTTTTGTGTATATATCAGTGCTCTCTAGTGGCATAAAGTAAAATCACATCGAAATTATCAACGAAAAACATGTACAAATAATAACCTTCGCTCAGTTTAACTCTTAATGGAATAAGTATTATTATAATGAGTCTTAATACTTGAACCAAAGACTAATGAATTTAATAAGTTTTTTTAAAAGCAACATACTCCGATGTTGGTAGTGTTTTAGTACTAAAATCTACCGCTAGATGTACGTCCCATCGGCCGTCGAGTGAGATCCAATATGGCGGCACCATTCGCCTCTGGAACAGGGCGGGGAGAACAGTCGCCGAATCGCCACTACGATATCTACGCGTATTTTTATCAAAACTGTCGTGTTCGTGACTTGAAAGCGGGTGATATTGGGAATTTATCGTGTGTTCTTGTGTTTATATATGCTGTTTGTGTTATCAATTGTGCGTAATGGTGTTTTTGTGTGAATAACGTGAAACTACTTTAGGGTAACAATGTCTAGTAGTTGACATGTTTATCTGTGTCGTGTGTGAAGATTTTCCCTTAGCGTGAGGAGGTGTGGTGTGCTGGTGTGCGCGCTGCCACCCTGTGTGTGTGTGTGTGAGTGCTGCGGCCGTGAAGAAGTAGCGATCCAATGATGGATTGCATTTCCATGGATGTATAGGTAAAGATCGCTAGTCAATTTGTGCCTCCATTTAGTGTGTAATGGCCCACTGCCATACACACACAAGTAGATTCGTTTCGGCCGCATTCCATGACTGCTTTGTTTTATACGTAGGCAGTTCTTTATTCTTTAGCGCATGTATTTCGATGTAAGGATGTATCCTTAAATCGATAAGGATAACGCTCCTTTATATCATGAATAAAAGAGCTTTTTACGTTTTTTTTATTATATTTCTTTATCGCATTGAATAAGGTCGCTCGGACCTTGTAATCGCTTTGGTCTTACGAAATGTTTTCCTCCAGTGTTCATTGTGTAATATGGCATTGGATACAGTTCAGATAATACCAAGACACTTAAAAAGTTTAACAATTTCCATTTAGTTCATTAATTCCTATAAGAAAGGTCTTCATATTTTTGAGTACAATGTGTGCATACAGTTATTGTATGCGATTAACATTTAGAGCTTTACTATTAAAAGCTATTCATACACACGTATAAAGTCTGTCTTGTACCATTGAATCTTAATTCATTACATTCATGCAGAGTCGCGCGAGAATATGGTTCCCCTCGCTCTGTTCACTGCCTCTGGTTATCAGCTTACAAAATGACTGAAGCCGTCTCTCTCCTGCGAATAACTATTCTGTGTAACTCTGTCCCTTTTTGCCGCATATTGCGCGTTTTTCTTCTTTATGCCGCGTCATATGCTTGTGCTCTACACAAGCAAGTTGGTAAAGCCGATTGGTTCTCTACCAGAGTTTTAATAAATGACTGAAATTCGAACTTCAGCATTTCAGTTATAATTGATTCGAGTCCTTTGTTAAGGACTTTGATACATACTATTAAGATGGTATATTAAGGACAACTGCGCATCCGAACCGCGCAGTTGGCGGTTCGGTCCTCGTCCGTGGCGCACGTGGACAGTCTCGTCGTCTCCTCAAATCGGAGTACCGTATAATTGTCTTAGAAGTGATCGGCATAGGCGCCCAGTTTATCTTATAAGCAGCGCTCGAGACTATAAAGTAAGTTAAATCACAATTGAATGTAAAGTCTATTTTATGTAATGAATATAAATAGACATTTTACATGTGAAACTTATAAAATTGTATTTTACAACGAAATTAATGAATGTTATAAATATGAATAGTTAAATCTAAAGGATGAAGTCTTCATTATCAATAGCCTACCGCTTGACCTCTGTTTCACACGGTGATAAATGCTTACGATGTAGTGGATGGTTGAGCTTGCTGGTCTTGAATACTCTAATTTCTATATGTCGTAACCAGAATAAAGCAACGGTGTTATAACCGGGCAGGTTCCTAAAAACCGTAGTATTAAACAATTTTGTAGCATGTGATCATGGAGAACAAAAAAGCTTCTTGTTACAAGGAGGCCTTTGCTAGTTAAATTTAATGTTCCGATTTGATTTCAAAGTGTAATCATATATTATTATTTCCTTTTATAGGCAATAATATAAATTTTATAAAACACCAAGGGGTGTTGGGAATATCTAACGTCTCTTACTAATAATTATACACCCTCTAACTATGCAGAGTGGAACTCCGTATTGTGAAGATAACAATATGGACCTCATTGAAATTTATTTGAACGCGGCACACTGACGTTTACAACGTCTAATAATAAGAGTTTATTAATATTCATCACAAGAGGAAAAGAGACGCCGGTAACCTTTTAGGCCATTAAACTTATTCATAATTACATCTCGGACAAGGAATTCGGAATTAAGATCTTCAAGTGTTTACAAAAAACTTTTATTACGAATAACCCCTCTCCGTCTGTATTAATTCTATAAAGATGAATAAACAATCCTTACTTTTATTATAAAGTGATAACTCTGCCTAGAAACTTACTTAGTTTTAGTAAGACTGTTTTCAAAGTGATGACTCGGTACTATATTTTGTTCAGCAAGTTTTAAAGTTAAAATCGTATCTAATAATAAAAATAACTTATTTTGTGATTCAAAACCTAATATCTAACAGTTTTGGCAAAAAAAATTGCAGTATTATTATTTTTTGCATGCAGCAGTAAAACTAACAGTATGTTAATGTTATGATAAGTGTTGCGTCTATCATAACAGTATGGGGCACATTACTTAAGATATGATTTTATATCTCTCTACCATAGTACTTTCACTACAACGCTTTTCAAACCAGAACACAGTAATAATCGCCTACTACTGTTCAGTAGGAGACAGGCGCTGAGATATTATCTGTATTGATGGTCACGAGAACTACTACTACTTCAATTTATTGTTTATTGTTAAATCGTAAAGTTTTTTTTTAACGATTTCTTTGAGTTTTCCAAGTTTAAAATCTTTAACGTCGTACCATAACTGAAAGTGGATTTTAACGTAAGTTCATTTCGTTATTAACAATAGAAGTTTATTCGAGCGAAATTCGCCTGAACTTCAGCAAATTATATGATGAAATTCAATTTGTTTCTGCAGAAGCCTTTGTTCTCTTCTGTCATTACTTAAAAGTTGATAAATCTGGTAAACGTTTTGTACCGTTCACCTTTATAAGTTATAAGTGTAATGATATTCAAAGTAAACCTTTTAATATGACCATTATGTTCCCGATTGACTTATAAAGAAAGTTGTGACATGTTTACAATATATCTCCGTTAACATATATTTAATACTTCTATTTTAATTTATAATCCTTCATTAAAATATCCTTCACAACGTTTGTTTCTGAAATTAGAAATTCAGAGGTTTGCGGTTTGAATAATTAGACATTGTCGAAAGCACTCGAACTAACTAGACAGTCTATATGCGTTAATTACTAGGTAATCCTAACTAGATAAACTTAACTATATAATACAGTTTCATAACAAGGAAAGTCAACTACCTCGCTTTATTAATCGTATATCTTACGTCTACTAAATTATATTACATTGTTTACATTTGAAATACCTAATATTTTGGGTAACAGTTCTCTGTTACCAGGGCCATACCAGCTTCCTGTTTTATACCAAACAGTAGTAATTAAACATTACTGTGTCTAAGTTTAGAGGGTGTTGTAGCAAAATTCAAAAGGGACAACAT
>DWHU01000323.1:0-21277 GCA_018247975.1 Parides photinus
AAGCTCCAATGATGCCACCTATTACCACTAAGTACTTAATGCCCCAAAATCTAAAAATAAAAAAAAACGGAAATTTCATTAAAAATTATAAGAGGTGGATCAGAAATAAACCAAGATTTTTTTATATAAAAAAATTAAATACTAAGGACATTTTAGCTGTAGGTTGAAAAGTGTATGTAATTTGATACAATTTAAGCCTACATGTTCCTTTATATCTTAGTCAAATGACATAAAAATACACACCAATATTGAAGTGCATATTTTTTTGAGGTCTTGTGTGTAACAGTAGACAACGTAGTTGAGATAGCATGAGGTGTGTTTAATAAAACATATAAGTAAAAAAAATAAATAAACTTCACCTTTGAAGCACTCATCACTGAGTGATTCCTTTAAATTAAAATAGGGTGCTGAGTTTTTGCACTTGTTTTTTATTACATGAGGTTATACCTTCACAGTTTTAAGAAGTTTGAATAATTCATACTCTGCTAGTAATTTCTTGAGAGTTACATTCTTTACACAAAACTCCATTTATTTTCTTAACACATTTATACTTCAGTATCAATTAATCAAAAAAGGAACAAAAAGTTATTAATATTGAAATGTGAAGTGTTTTACCCATTTTGTATACCAGCTCGTGGATCCTTAGATGATTTCACTCCAAGCATAATGAGAGCCATTAGTAAAAAGAAAAGGAATGTTGCAAAACAAATTCTGTAAAAAAAAAGTAATTGTTGTAATATCTACAGTTTTAGAATAAACAGAGCATATGTAAATTTAATAAATATAATGACAGTACCTATAAACAGCTAAATAGCCAACAGCTTGATCACAATCTACTTTGAAATTTCCTGGTACCAGACCTGTAGAATTTTCACAGAATGGTACCTGAAAAATTAATAAAAATGACATATTAAACATCAGTTAAATATATCTTGTTGTTACATTATAAAAATATGTAAATAAATAGGCATTAGGTACAGAGGTAACAAATATGTTATAACGAAAAAAAATAAGGAATGTTGAATTTTCAATCTTAAATTATGCCAAATTTCAATAAAGAATACAATGTATTATTAGTTGTGCATCATGCCTATCATATTATTCAAACAAAATACTTAGATCTAGCAATGTTTAATATTTTATAAAGAAAAAAATATGGTTTGAATGTTTTTGGTACTAACCTTTTTCAATTGATCGTGCAATCCAGGTGCCAGAGTTACACAGGCGACAATCATCATTAACAGCAACATCAACGTGTACATTAATCGAGTTGAGGTGGAGTTGGAACATGATGGGCAAGCAGAACAGCATAAAGAACAAGCTGCACTCCCGCAACAGCACGCAAGCTAAACAAGTAAAATATGATACAACTCTATTTTTTAAACATTCTCTTGAACACGTATATTGCTTAAATTAGTTTTGAAACATTGACAAACAATGGTGTAAAGTATAGATGAGTAACAGCTTTAAGTTGATAAATATAATACATAAAAATAATCTCGATCTAATATCTAGATATACATAGTTTTTTATGAGATTTTAACCCTTAAATTACTTCGTATTCTAATTTACCTGAGCAGCGGAACAAAGACCAAGAACTGCGCCCATGTTTCACTTCATAAATATTTTGCCTATAAACTTCGCGATCTATATACTTTGAGCGACAAAGAAATTTATATTGTAAATAAAACTTCTTATTTAAATATCTTTCTTCATTGGCTGTAACTCCTCGACGAAAACTAATTAATTGTGTCTGTATTACGCTACAAAACCAAAATAGTCTACACAAATATTGATTTAGAATGTTGCCAGCGGCTAAGTTCATTTAAAAAAGTTTTGTTAGAATTAAAATCACTATATTCACAATTTTTTTATTACATTTAAATCATTTAAATTTTAAATGTATATGAAAGTCAAGTTCGAGAATCAGTAGTTAAAAGAAATGTTACAGAATATTTGCAGAACCACAGTATGTATGCAAAGAGAAGACGTAGAGTAAAGAAAATGAATAACAATACAAGTCCGTGTTTTATGATATTCTCACACAGCTTAAATACATTAAGTACATTTAATTTTTTCTTCTTTTTGTTTTATGAAATTCTTTTTGCACTGTCCTAAGAAGTTTTACAACTTTTTTATTTAAAAGAGCCTGCAGACTTTTTAGTTAAAAAAAAGCTTTTGTTGATTTTTATTACTATTATTCAAACTATGATAAAAACCCTACCTTTCCGCCCGCAAACAGTGTATAAAATTGATGACAATTAAGATTGTGATGAAATCGACGTTACATAAGTTGTTCTTCAAGGTAGTGGTGAGTCTTACTTTTACGCAATCTAAACATAAATATCTGCGCAGAAGACTAGTTCTTTATCTTTGACACGAGGAATGTCATCGGTGTACAGAGTTCTCTTACGGGAATCCGGCCCTGACCAAGCGTGAGGTAGATTGAAAGCCTTCTTAACGATACGGAATCGTCCGATCAGACCGAAAGACTTGTACTATGTACACAAGACGGTCCGGCATATCAGAGTCGTATAGCTTGTATACGAGCCCGTTGTAGCAGACTTAGTAGAACACTTTGGCGACGTCGAGAAAAGTCGCTCTCGTGTGGAACCACCAATTCTTTTGACAAGGATATGCCTCGTTATGCGGTACCCTTGGTGGGTACATGGGAGTTTAGTGCGAAAGCAAAATTGCCCTGGGTTGCGGAGTACTTTCGCCTGCATGAAATTCCTGATTCGGGCTGGAACTAGACTTCATATATTTTCTAGTAAATTTTTGGTGCTATTATGTTGAAACTTACTTACTATTTATACGCTGAATACGTTTCTGGACTAATGAACATAACCACCCTTTTAATGTATGTGGAGAACTTTTGTAGGCCATACAAAATAAATGTATCAAAAACCATAAGTTTTGTTTCATCATCATTTATTATTTAATTCGTTATGTCTTTTTATATTTTGATTGAATTGTGATACTATTCCTAAACATTTTCACTACTTTACTAAAAAGGAGCGAAAGCGAGAGGTTCCTAAGAAACCTATTATGAAAACAACCCAAGTTAAATAAATGTTTTCTGGCAGAACTAAGTCTGTACGACTCTATACTAGTTATATGAAAGGAAGAAAGATTAAAACAAGGATGGTAAAATCTAAGGTATATATTTGTAAATATATTATCATCTATAATCTGTCATAAATAATAATGTTTAGGTTTGTTCTATACATTATGTATGCTTGTAAATATTTAAATAATTTGTTAAGAACTGGAGTCGTACATTATTTTGAACAATTATGATTAATTCAATATAATGGTAATGTATAATGATATTTCGAAAATAAACAACGAAAAATTTATGTATTCATCGTTATAAAAAGGATAGGAAAATAATGAGACCAGCAGTTCCAACAATTGCAAAATATATATTTTGTCAGGAAATCTAAACTCGTTCTAATCGTTCTGAGGTATGATTTAGACATTAGTCTATACAACGTAACAAAAACAACATGCTTCCACATAAGTTTTTTTTTAACGAAAGGTGGAATATAGGATCGTAGTATGTAGAGAAATACATTTTGCACCCGTTTTTTATAAATTTCAAATGTAATAAATTGTACATGATTATGATAGACGACGGTTAGAGAGCTTCAAGAATTGTCTACACTTTTATGCACGTGAATACATGTTTTTTGTGTTGTAAGCCAATATTTTTTTCCAATTTAATATTCAACAATAATACAAGATAAATTTAATTGAAACATTAACGAAAAATATTATAATATAAAACCGTAACATTTAATTTTTGTTATTAAATGATTTGAACACTTCCTTATATTATAATCATTTTCTATATCTAAGTTGATTTTAGTCAAATATAACACACGTCCACATTCAAAATCAGTTTTGCAATCATAAATAATAAGCTACAGATTAATAAATAAAATTATTAATATCACAGTAGAACAACTGCCAGCTATTACAACACTTTGCCAATTTCTTATAGTTTTAACGAAATGTAAATACGTCCGGTGTGTAGTTAAGATACTTCGTGACAATGATACCCAGAAAGACAGAATTAAAAAAAATCTTTTGCTGACAGTTTTGGTAAAAACTGCTGTGATATTGACAACATACGGAATATGTACATTTTTTCGACCAAAGAATTAAAAACAATTTCTTATATTACATAAACGTTGCCTTACTTAAAACTATTGGTAACTATATAATCGATAATTTTTAAGTAATAATTATAGAGTAAATCTTTATATGCCAGATAATTTAAAAGTTAACTCCGAATGTACCCAGAATTCATATTTATGTATTACAACATTTAGCTTTTGGCTATCGTAGACCCAGATCTACATGGATAAATATTAATATTTTTTTTCTGCTCTCGGACATACACTGGCCAAAACGAATTATTTAAAGTGCAAAATATTGACATCATGTAGAATGTTTAATGTGCGGTAAATAATTGAAAAGTTTAAGATTTCAGAGAAACAATGCAAGTTTGCGACTGTACTGCATAGAGTGATAATACTAACAAATATTATAGTCTAAATTAATTACTTCAGTTTCCCCTCTGTAAGCATTTTTAACAATACTAACGAAAATCATCGTGAAACACTAAACAGTCATTTTTGCAATAAGACTCAAAACGTATTAATACCTACATGCATACATATTTTAAAATAATTTATCCACAAATGCATACTTACTATGTATTACGGTACAACGTCAAAATTTCCAAAGATTGTTTATCATGGGAATTTTGTTAAGATGTTATAAACAATCATAAAATCGATTTAAAGTGACTATAAAGCCAAATTCATACTTTAAGCACTTATTATGAGTATAAGTAACTATTAACAGGAGACATATTTTTGAATAATTTGATTGCCCACATACGTGTACTTATTATAAAATAATTGAAAAAGTTTTAAAATTATCCTTATAAAATTAAGAGTCGTATAATTAAAGTCCGTACTTAAGCAGTTATGTACCAAAAGTAATATATTTCACATACATATTTATATATACTAATTAGTATCTTTCTGTCAGCGTAGCTAAGAAAAACAGCTAGTTTGTTTCGAAATATGTTTAGATAACTATTATATGTTAATATTATATTAAAGTAACACAAATACAAGATGATTTATTACAAATTATCGAATATAATCACAGGACTATTTCTCTATTAGTCCACGGGTAATAAAATTTCGTGAGATTTATCTTGATCTGTAGAAATATAAACACTTTGTATATAACGATAAAACAAATATGGATACATTAATTGTTAACCTTCTGCACGCCTTATGCTTTCGTAACTATTTATAATATCATTTACATCATATTTACATACTGGATAATGAAATATTCTATTTTAATGATGTTATGAAAATATTGAGTAGGTACATAAAACGTACATATAAAAGCAGTAGCGACTCCTGTGATATTTTTGAAAATCGTAACGACTTCATCATCGTAGTATACGTTAAAATATGTCAAAACATAAAATGAATTTAATGTATGTAGGTATTAAAAAGTTTACTGCGGCATGATATTTATATTAAATAATTTACATTTTTAAATGTATAATACATTGTTAATAATTTTACAATACTACTTAGAAAGTCTAAGTACAAAGACAAGACGGTAAAGTCTTCACAAAATTTCTGTTAACGGTTTAAAAGTAAGGCGCATTTAAATTATATTATTGTAATGCTTCCTTAAAAAACGTAAACGAAAAGAATTAAATACACTCTTAATAATAAATCTAGCAACAATAATTCAGGTTTAAAAGAAAAATAGACAAAATTTTATGACAAAAGACTTAGAGCTCGACTAGCGCCCATACTGGTCGCTCCAACTCAATTTAAACTAATACGAGCGTATTCTTGCCGCCTCCTTGTAATATGTGGTTTGCGATGTGAAAGTTTTAGAAAATAGGTGTTACAAATTAAGGTAGTTTTTGTTCATGTATATTTCGAAATGGACAGTACACAAGCAATTAAATTGAATACTACACTGTGCTGTCGGGGTCTTATCTAAGTGAGTAGCACGTTTTATATTGAAATAAAATGAAAATGAATAGAAAATAGAATGTTTTTACAAGAACTAAAGCCAATATAAATACAAAAAAACAACCGAATAATTGTAAGGAAAAATGTTTGCCAAAAATATATAAAAATGTGTAATCAAAAGTTAGGAATTGGAAAAAAAGACTCCGGAAAGTATTGAGAGTAAAAAAATATATAAACAGTGGAAAAAAAAAAACAATTTATTTGAATAGTACCATTCATTGAATGCAAATTTGTTCCATTCACATAATGTTCTAATCAGAAAACTGATGAGGCAAATCATTTAAAATACTGATGACATCGTTACATGAGGGAGGACAAATTCTTTTGATTCTCTATTATGCTGTTTGTACTGACAAGATAAAATATTTTACTATAGGTATTTTTTACTTTGGTGTTGAGTGTATACAACATTGAGCAAAAATTTGGCTAGTTTAAATTAATACGTTACGTAAACTATCTATTTACTAAGTAAAAAAAAATGTCTTTATCTAAAATAATAAAAAATAATATCCTAAACATAACATAGAGAAATGATAATGTCCTTTAAAAAAATAAAAATTAATCTAATAGCTTCATTAAGAAATTGAGATCGGTAGTTATACAAAAACCAAGCATGGCTATGTGTCCGTTATATTTAGCTATGAAGTAGATCATAAAGTTTGGTCTAAAAGGTATAAATTTGATGTTGTACAGATTAGAACATTACACCAAAAAGATAACTTAAGGGATTATATTAAACAATATCTACTTACCTGTATGTAATTACCTTTCTTTTATTTAGCAAGCAAATAAGAATCTGTCGAGCAGGTTACTAATTCACATAGATTTCAATAAAAATAACATTCGATGAAGTATTATCAAATACTTTTTTATGAGATGTACAAAGTTAATTTTTATCATGCTTTTTTGAGCATTCAGGAGGTAAACCTGTCATTTTACGTTTTTCTTGAGAAGTTGTATGTAAAACGTTTTTTATTTTGAGGCGCGACGTATGATGCAAATTATTTTAAAAACTAATACGTTCATACATTTACCATACTATTAACTTATCATGGTAGTGATATCATATATAAATTCTAGCGGTTTTTTTTAGTTTTCTGGGGTTACGTGTAATATAAAAAAATACGGAGAATTTCTATTCTTTTTGGCCTGTACAAGATAAAATGTCTCCTTGCTGCAACTTGCTATTAAAGAAATGTGTAAATACCATCGTAAAGTATGACTTATCCTTTTAATGCATTACTACACATCGTAATTACAAAGATATATATTTCATATCGACTTGATCACTATATATTCAAAATAATTATTTGATAAAGTGATCTATTTCAGGGGCCACCAAAACCTAAGAAATGATAATTCAACAGCTCAACAATTCACGGCTACACTTGTACTTAAAATAATTAAATACTACATTATGACTTCCACTTAAAATATCTCTATTCGCTATTATACATTACATACGATCTAAACCCCTTTATATACTAGATTCTTACAATATGGCAGTTGTTAAATTGCTAGCTGGGTTGTTATCTATATATCTACACAAGTAAAATTGAATTCTTTTGAGGGCAGTAAACGCGGATTGTCGATTCAAAAAAAATTATCTAAAATTTGCTAATAACATAATTATGTTTTATCACAACCATAATTGTAATATAACATAAATTTATAAACACCTTGTTTTTGGTACGTTATTACTTTGCAGGTCACGCATAATGTTAAATGTCTGAATATTGAAAATAAACAAAAGTAGTACATAAGTACCTTGAATTTAAACTCTTGTTAGATTTGGCAAGAAGACTGAATGTCAATGATTTCCTGGTTACAGAAAGTTAAATTAAGCACGAGTTATTACACAGCGCTTATTATTTAATCAGATCTGACATACTTTTAAGAGTGAGATCTACATTCCACGTTCTGAAATGTGAAGAGGTATATAGGTGTTTCACGAATACGGCCTCAGCAGCGCCGGAAATTAAATGTAACATCCATGACATTAAACCATGTGGTTTGTGTCAGTGTAGCTTAACATAGTATATATTAAATGGCTATTCATAGATGATTGCATGTGTATAATTAGAAAAATATATAAGCACGAAGATACATAAGTTTTGGTATGTGCGTGAACATTCTCTAAGAGCACCATGTATAGTTATAAGAAGAAGACGCGACGATAATAATATGGCGAAATCTTATTTAATGGACCTCTGTTCAGGGATTGGCACATTATAACGTATCCCAGTAAGTCCATTTGATACTGGAAAGGGTATCTATTGTTGTAGTTATATATCAACGCAACATACTAGTTGTTACAACGCCGATGCTTGGTAACTACAGGTTACAGGAAAGGCCACACACGATGGCGTCTACATAACTTACAGCTTAACAGGACTTAATTTCCTTACAAATATTTATGCACATTCTATAACTATAACGTATTTCGACCACGTACAAAACGATTTCGATATTAATGATCACATTATGTAACAATAATATTTTAATAAAACCTTTATATGTATATATACACCTAAACATTGCTTTGATTTTAAAATACATGTATAATGTATTAATATAACTCACATCATATTGATTTACATAATATCTTTTAGACTTAATAAATAATATTGCAGCACGGAGTCGCGATCCATGGTCGGGCTAATTTTTCTCAAACATTTTATAAATTTGTAATCACATTCCATCATCTTTAAGGCATAATCCGGATTTTCAATATTCATAAAAGTTTTTTTAAAAAGGCAAATGGCTTCCTGCTTCGTGACGCCTTCCTTTCTTTCACACAATCATGACTCAAAGTAATAATTTTGCTCAAAAATGTTTTGGGTTCAATATATTTTTTGACCAGGTGGTTAGCGCGAAAAAGAGTATTGTCTCTTTGTTTGTTAAAGATCTTCCGCATATACCATAGCGATATGTTCATAAAAATTTAAGTCTTTTAGTAGAATTTGAGATACTTACTAACAATGATTTTGTATTTATTTGCATATATTACGAAGTTCAAATTCATTATTATCTAATAATTCAGTCCATATTATATTATGAAACGCATAGTGATAAAATATCATTAAATTGTAAACGACTGGACAAATTCTAGTCGATTCAGCTCCTAGAATTTTCAGTGTGAAAACATTGTTTACTTTGGTTGCATTTATTATTAGATTGTTCATTGTGCATTTGAAAAAGTACATTCAATTATATGGACGGATTTTAATTATTACTTTTTTATCAGAAAAATATTTTTTTTGAGCATGTTTCAAACGTATTGATTCGAGTCTACGAAATTAAAAAAGATATTACGTTTCCGCGTAAATCCATTCGCGTTATTCATCTAATTGGGCACATCTATCTTGTATTATCAGGAAAGTAACAATTACAAATATTGTAAATATTAAAAAAAATACATTTCACATAACATGATGGATCGATGCAGTTTATTATGTACTTTACATTTGTTTTTTTACATAAATTATTTGCCCCATTTACTATGACCTATTTCGGTAAATGCTTTTTCCTAACTTGGAAGAATATTTAAACTTCTAGAAAATTGTGTTAAATGAAATTCTGATATCTTTAAAACCAAAACCTATCGATAAAAATAATTTTTTGGCTTAAAAAATTATTTGTCGGTATCAAAAATACTGTTGGTGTGAGCTAATTCAAGTAACAACCAGCGTACATATGTCAGTGAGTTATTAATTCGGACAGATCTATGAAAATTAATGTCGGATCGCGCATTTAGATATGACAATAGTTTTCACACTGCTTTGTCAGTCGGCAAGTCTTATATCTAATACCTTATGTCTAGTGTTCACAGTCTCCAGTCGATATCGCCGATGGTACAGCCTCTCGTGAAAGGCAACTGTGAAGTTCTAAAAAAATACGTGGGCAATGTCCATAATGCAGTCAAATATGAGCCACATTCAAAGAGAAAAAATATGTCTCCTTATTATTTATAATCAATATATAGTATATACTCCGTATATCCTTAAATTTGATACAAACGCTTTTACTAATATCTCAATCTATACTTAATTACGACACACAAACACTTACGGAATAGTTGTAATCAGTTCATCAGGTTCACAATTATGAAACACGATTCTTAAGTCACTTAAGGTGAAAGATGACTCTCATGTTACCGAGAGGGTACGGGGCGGGTTATTCGTTAAAGCGTGTACAAGCTTTCTTCCACTTGCACTGCGTGCACCACAGCTCGCGCTGGTCCATCCCGTATACTTTGCGGCATTTCTTGTTGTCGGACCTCGGCCGCCGCCCAGGACTACCTGGCGACCCGTTCATCGCCGTCAGTCTTATGTGCTTCTGCAAACATTTGGGTCGTTATTTATTATAATTGCACATACTGCAAGATCTTTTACAAACACAATAGAAATAAACATACCGGTGAGTGGGAGCTGGGCCACGGATGACTTATTGGAATACTTATAGGCCTAGCGGAAGAGTTATGCATGGTTGAGAGCAATCCTTGCCTGAAAAATAACAACATTTTGAATTTACGATGGTTAATGGAAAGACTAATACTCAAACTCTGGATGAATACGGAGACTCTTGTTATGGTTGACGATTTAATCAACAGATTGTTTTGTTAACAAAAAAATTACCTGTACGAGCCAACGAGCTGTCGTTGATAATCAGGATCCTCGTGAGGTGGACGGCACATATCTCGGTGGGACAATGTAGGCGGTGGTGGCGGGATTGCAATCTCGCGCTCGGTGTAATAGAACTCCTCCTCGTGGTCACTCTCACCTTCTTTTCTTGGACTGAAATGGAGAGCAATGTCCCATTTAATATGTGAAATAATATACCTACAACAAGCAATTTATCTCTGATACTGTTATCCAAAGAGATTGCTTTTAAAATATAAATGCACCGCTTAAAACCAAATTTAATTCATTTAAGGATTTATATCACAACGAAAATTGTATGTAGTTAAGGTATACACATATATAATGTTGTAATTCGCAAACCGTGTGATGGTATTATGTAATAAGTATCCAATGCGTCAAGATGACCTTCACAGTTACCGTAGTGTGTTAAGTGCAACGCTGAAAACCTTGACGCGAAGCCGTGCGCTTCCGGGTTACAAAAGGGTGAGCTACTGTTATCTTTTAAAGATTTCTTCTCTCTCATAATAATTTATTCATACTACCGTTTCGCTTGTGAAAGTACTCGGCCTTTACATAAGGTAATGAAATAATTAACTCATATTGAAAATAGTATATATTAGATGTAGTTTTCGCTGAGATCTCAGTATATGACATCACAACAGTTGCAAAAATGGCGGCCGCTCAATATGCCAGCCATATTAGCACGGTTAGCAACGTTTACAGTTTTTTAAATAAATTATACGCATTTTTAAATGTATCCCTATAATATTTTTTTCGTTAAGTTAATTTCTTTCTTATACAGTGACCATATTGTATTGGTGCAATGATAATAAAAGCTTAAACATGTTTTAAACGTTTAGGTAAACATACTCGCCGCTTGCGACCTTATTGAACAATTAATAAATTTATCGACACTACAACAATTACAAGGGGATATAGGCTGCAATATCTATTATCATAGTTTTGAAAGTAAGCCACAGCAAGTATGACGTGAAACACGTCCACTGTGATAGTGCACGTCCCTTCTGGGAGACTGCTTACATCGGTGTGGTATATCTATTCCTCCTAAAGCACATACAATATTAATATCGATTATTCTTGAGTAAGCTATATTTTGATAAGAAAATTAATAGATTTAGAAGGTGCACGTAAAAGTTCTCATGGCGGTAAGTAATGTATATTACTTAAACTATTACTTTTTAAACATAGATATCTTTCAAAAACGTGGTATTATTTAGAAAGTTTAGGTTAATACCTACTTTGCGCTAAGAACGTTGTATTTAGGATAACACTTGTTATAGACTCTAATAACCTCACCAACAATACAATAAAATTTGAAAAGAATAATATTTTCAAATTATTGCATTATAAATAGAACCTTCCGTGAATTTTTTTTAAACGTAAAGTCGACTAGACGATTTTATTTTCTGTATCTAATTGCCTCCGGTTGAAGTAAAACTAATTATATTTTTAAACTTATTATAATGTTTTTTAAACATTAAAGTTTTCTGGATACTTACCCCAAGTGCGAATGCCGGATGTGCGCTTCTATCGATGAGCAACTGTTAGTGATTTGTCCGCAACCTCGCCAAGTGCATTCAAATACTACGCTGTTTATCTGTAAAAAAAGAATTAAAATTACATTAAAACATTCCAAACTTTAGTCTACAGCTTCAGAGCTGTTCTAGGATAATGTGACATGTTGTCCAGAGATTTGTCAATGTGGAGTAATGTAAACATCTTTGCTATCACGCAATTACTACGCGCAGGCTGTATCGCTTTATGTGAAGTAAATTTCATGTTTGTGCTGAAGTAGTAAAATTTAAAGTACGGAAGGTATTAATTAAATCGTACAAATAGCTGTGAAAGTTGAATAGTTATAGTATTAAGGATTTGTTATAAACGTTTATTGTCTTCACAATTTTTAAAAAAAATGTATTATGTTGTTGCGAAGTTGGCGGAAGCGGCTCTAGGTCGCGGCCTTGGCGTTGCCGCAATACTGAACGCGCCCTAGTGTGCAGCCACACCCGCGCAACGAACCCGTCTCTACACAACACTACACTGCATTCAAAGCTAATGCTACGATTATTATCCGATCTTTCATGTGCATCTTGTTTTATAACTATTTCTTATATATAGTTTATTTCAAACTATTTTATTAAACCCGACCCGATATGAAGAGTCTGTTGTTCGATTTATTATTCTATTAGAAAGTGACAAAGTAACGTGAATTGAATCTAAACTCATTCTCTTTTATGTTCAAAGTTTTTATTATTTTCATGTATGCATAACAGTTATTATATTACGAAGAATTATATGTACATTATGTAAATAAAACATTTACTGTTTTCTCGGTCTGGATGATGTATTCCATGTTTGTATAATGTTGTAGTTAGTTGACTAATTCATTATTATAAGAATATTGCTCTTGTTGTGAAGCTCGGTTTTAATAGTTTGGTCACTTGAAAGTAGATTATGTAGCTTGTTGATAGATAAATAGGTCGCATACGTCACAGCTGTGTCAGGGACGTGAATTGGGTTGCGCGCGCGGAAGTCGATCGCTCCCCGCTTGGAAACTGCGGCTATATCAAGTGCATTTGTAACTGTGTCAGGTCACCGCGCGTGGGGTGAGGGTGGGCTGGAACTGTGATAGCATCTAGGTCGCAGCACCACGGCCAAGGGTGGTCTGCGAAGGTTGCACTAATACTTTGTCTTAGTCGAGGACGGTTATTTCGGAGATTTTAAAACATTAATATATCAAACCTTGATGTATACACAGCGTCCCCTCATATACTTGTAACGTTAATTAACGTGATTAATGTCATATATAACTATTGTAACTTTAAAATAGAACTTAAACATGAAAATTTAATTCCGTGTTCGAGTATGAACATTTTGGTAATCAACGATATTATTTAACAACCTCTTCAAATAAAATAATTCTTTTAAGTTTAATTGTTATGTGGTGTGATGTAGCAACAAATAGCTAATGCTTCGTTACATAGCCATAATTCCTAGCGCTTCTCTAGTTGCTTCTATAATAATGTTCGCTGTAGCAGTGTGCTGTAGGTACATGTTACACGTGCCGGTCTTTTTTCATGTGTGAGTGCCAGTGAATAGACGTGATAATGCAGCAGTCGCTTGTGCATTCAATGATTATTTACCGCATGATGAAATAAGTAAATGTTTAAAAAAAGTCGTGTATACTAAACATTATAAATCGATAAGGATAAGAAAGTAAATAATAATTATTTAACTTTTTATCACGTCTTGCTTTAATTAAATGAAGCAATAGGACAAGTGGTTGAGTCGAGATACTTGGTGCTTGCTTATCCCCAGCAGGGTGGTTGATAATGTAATGGGAGAAGCAAGATGTTCATGTAAGCGGTATGGTCGCCTATTAAAATCTGGTGTTAGAGTAATGAAGATTATATCACACAGAACTCATGATCACAGGAGAGAGAGCACCCATACAGTTATAATTTGCACACGGTTGTTTTCCACCAGTGCTTGTTAATTTTATATTTCATTCATTAAAATTTTGTATAAAACTTTTTCGTTTATAGAAATAGTACAGTTTTCTGCATATTTTAATAGGTTAAGGATTGTTATCGGTAATTTAAAAATATTCTTTTCACAATAAAATGTCAAAGTTTCGTTATAAAAAAATGTTAATCTTTATTATAACACAACGGGATATTCCATCACACACATAGCTAGTGCGTCCGTATATCAAAAAACAATAAAAGCTTCAACGTAAAACTAACTCTACTAAGTGGTGTTAAGGTATCTATTCATCTAGTACGTGTAAAATACAAACCGGCACATGATGCCGGTTTGTTATGCCACCTCACTCGCCGGCAAACGACCAAGATGACTTATTGATTTGTTTTCATTGCGTCTCTTTTTCACACATTGCTGCGTATATCTTTGTTTCTCCCACGTGACCTTCTCCTTATTTACTTCATGTTATGAGGATAGTTGAGTTGTTTTGGTGTCTTCTCGCTCTAGTGGTGGGACGAAGTTACTAGTACTTGTTGCGTAGTGGTTAAACATTAGTATAAACATCGGTTACATACACCTTTTACTTTTACTGGTGGTAAGTATCATTTAACAGACATCGTCTCAGCGGTTATTACTGCCGACAAACGGTACTATGCAATCATTACCGTGTCCCGGCTTGAATAGCTTTATAAGCAGTAAACTTATCAGTGGTAACGAAACTTACATGTGTTAGAACCACGAGCATAATAATTAAAACTAATTTTCTAATCACATCGAGCATGAAAATCACGTGGTCTAAACAGGTGCCATTCTAAACACACTTTGTCAACGTACCATACTGTTTACAAATAAAACCACTCTCGTGCACAAACTCTTCAAAATATAACGAACCAAACAAAGAACATTCCATTTCCGTGAAAACAAAACGCATGATTAGTACGTTGCAACTAAACATAATATATGTTCAGATTTAATTAACAAGATGGATACTAGTGGCGATAAATCTATCGCGTAACAATATACTTAATACCTATTGAAGATCATGTCTAATTCAAATGTTCCTTTACAATATATAGTTTAAATATATTTTGAACATAGCAGCAATTGCAAGTATTATAAGAAAATCTACAAGGTATATATTAATATATTAAGGTATTTAGATTCGTTGAACTCTTGGTTAAAATCTCCCCTTGTCAACATCTCCCCATGGCTTGCTCTTTGCAGCCCATACAGCCTTTCCCACTTACGTTTTTCAAACAACCAGATGCGTAAAATACATGTACACAGATCTGTACGTGTATATAAAAAATGGCCGACAAGAAACTTGCAATGCGTTCATTTGCCTCATCTCATTCCGAGAAATATCTTTTATAAATCTTTTCCATTGTGCGCCATTTGATACGGTGTTTAACAATTATTTTATATCAATGTTTCTAGTATACGTGGACTATGTGGTCGTTTTTAGTAGATACATTAAACTGACATTTATTTTATTACATTCCTTTCTATTTTTATGAGTATTACATTCCACCTTCTATGAATGTTTGGAAAGTCATTACAAAAGAGCTCTAATATCTCATATACAATTTCAGAAAATACATTTAAGAAATTATTATGCACGTTCATAAGATAAACTGGTAATCTAATAAAATTATTTCAATCGTGCTATTAATTTATTTAAATGTAATTATTTGTTATTTCAATTTAATGGTAAATACATACATTATTGAAATTGAATCGAATTTAAATAAAGTCCTGATGGTTTAGTTGGTAAAGCGATATGTTTCGAAAAGACACGGGCTCAATTCCCATTGAGCTTGAGTTTCTGGTGAAGAATAACATCGCGTGGATACCATCATGTTCCAAGAACAGCTTTTGTGAATATACCGCCCACCTGGACTTGGCCACCAAGGTGAATCAGAGGGACTACAGTTCACTTACTGTATTCTACATATATGTAATTTTAACTATAAATTTTAAGGTAGCAAGTGCAAATATACGCGTTCATTACGCGCGCTCTAATACTGTAGATATTTGAGCCTTCCGAATACTCGTGTACACACACAGATATTTTGTGTAACAAAAGATTGATATGACGTGAGTCAGCAGGGACGCTGTCGGTCCGGTTAAGGTGGCAGGGTAATGATGAATCAGTCGAGTGGGGCAGTCGCCAATCGCGGTACAGACGCCTCGCTGGTCACCGACCTCGACTCGTTCTAACTTGTTACAATTTCACTTTTTCTATAAATCGACGTATATCTCTTGACCCCTTTTAACCCCGGGGAGGTTTTATTCTTAGTAACCATAATGAAAATATACGATGTCCACCAAACATAGGATATAAATCTGTATATTTACGGTGACTAACACGTCACAATGTACATACCAGTAAAAGTTTCGCACAAAATGTCATTAGCGCAGTTCGGAGTTGCGCGGATTACTTTTGGCACCGACTCAAATGATTAAATCGACAATATTTATAGGTCGCATTGTGTCCGAAGAATTTGGGGCTACAGATTTGATAGCGTGTATTTAGTTTATTTTACTTGTAAAATGGGGAGTTTGTTGAACCCTGGGGAGCACTCATTATCGCGTCTGATGAACTCGCCGCCGCCATTGTTCCCGCCGGTAATACTTCCTCCCGTTTATAAGTAGAGTTATACACTGTAAGGGATGATGTGCACTTCGTATATAAAACCATTTACTATAGCTTTATAAACATTTTATAATGATTGAACTATGCGGTTAATGTATTTGTAGGTTTTGTATACGCTATGCGCGTTTGATTAAAACACAATGAACAATATATTTAAAAGATATGTAATTGAACTCGTAATTAATTTGATTATTTAAACACTAACTTATTAAACAACAAGCAAACTCTCGATATAATCTAAGAGAGAAATTCAAGGCCATTAATCCATTACATAAGCCAATTGAAGACTGTTGTATATTAGATTATTATTTGTATCAGATTATTGACTATGTTTTACTAGTAATATTGTATTAAAAGGTCTAATAATTTTTCGTTAAACAAATATAAAAATTATGCCAAAACCAAAAAAATTAAGCAAAAACACGCGCAAATTTACGATAGTTTTATTGCATTTTCTTCGAACAGCAATCAGTTACGTATTCAATGAGTACCGATCCGATTGAGAATGAAGTATGCAGTAGATTCTTTGAGATGTAAAGTGTAAACATTTGAACTGTCAAGAACGGGCAGTGCCCCGACCATGATGTCAATGCCCTGCCGATGTTGTTTAAAAAAACTCATCGCCTCCTCCGCCTATCCTACAATGCCACAAGGCATACATATTGCATATAAACTGAAATCATTGCGAAATTTTCCAATGTTGCACTCCCACAAATGTATTTATATGTCAAGGTATTAAAATATTATTATAACAAAAATAGGAGCAATTTAAATTTCAATTATTATTTTGCAATAAAATATTTTTTTTTTGTGACATATAGCCATTGCTCGTTACCACCCAGAGATTATTCCGTGTAGCACGCAATCCGTAATACTTCCTTCGTTTTAATTGTGCACAGCGGTAGAAGTAATTGCCCAATGTGGCCACTTACCCACAATGACCGCAACCACAGCTGCTATGCCCGTTGACTGGTAAATCTTTAAAGCTACAGGCTTTGACCGCTTCAAGGTCGTCAGGACTTTACGAACGAGAACTTTTTAACTGCCTTCGGGAGTCAGTGGCATACTGTCTACCGACCAAAATGGAAGCTACTGCTTCTATTAGGGGGTCATGTGAAACCTGGCTTGTGAAAACTAATTGCTGACTAGCTACCAACGATCTAACGTATATTGGACAGGTCTGTGGTATCGTTGTGACTTACTATCGTGTTAAATAAAGGTAAAACATCGGTTGGATGCGTTAAAATTCTTTAAGCGCCCACAGTTTCAGGCACAGAAGTAGATGTGCTGTCCCAAAAATTTTTTAGTACGAAAATGATAATAATGCATTGGAGTATACGCACAGGGTTATTAGAACGAGGGAGCTGAGCGGTGTGTCGGCCGATGACCCGAAGAGCGAGACGGAGCGACAACAAACCTGAAGTTCGCGCGTTTGACTGAACTGAGTTGGTGCAGTGGCGAAACGCCTGACTTGTGACACGGCGGCACCTGGTTCTATTATGAGGTCAAACATTATAGAGATAATGGCAGGTTTTATCGAACCAGATTGTCTTTATGCCAGTTTTACTTTGTTTCATATTCCAAATATTATATACGAGTGCCGGAGTATTCTGGACGAGCGCAGTTTAGCTTTTCACAACGTTATTGCACTTAACATGTAAAGTTAAATTAATTATAGGCCAATTATAAGTGAAATAATGAACAACCCCATCGACACTATCTCAATTCAAGCCCCAGCTATACACTTCTCGGTAATAAGAAAGGGAATATATGTTTACAAATACACATTTACATATAAAAATTACATTGTATATAATTATTATGTTATTCAATTTATTAATTCCGGTTAAAACTTAGCCTGTATACGTCTTAATACATTATTTTTAAAATCCTTCTCTAAGAATTCTTCTTTTATGCTTATATAAAACGTTTGCAAGTAGAGACAGCTTACCAGTGTGCGCAAACACAAAGGGCCCGAAAGTCAACCAACATAATCGCTGCAAGTAGGTCGCCGCAAATGGACGTAACCTATTTTGCTATTGCACAACGCGATCCTACTGAGTGGATACTTGAACAAGCTATTATAGCCGTACACGTATGATCAATAATCATCTAACAATATGGTAGTAATAACAGTGTAAAAAATAATAGCTTTTTATTGGGCGCAAATCTACTGATGTGTTTATTGGCGAGATAGACTTGTTGGGTTATTTTGAACACTAAAACTTAACGCGGTGGTCATCTTTAGCACACGACTAGGCTTACTTTGTGAAAACACTACTACTTAAATTTGTCCATAAATTAACTTTCATTACCGGTTTCACGCGAATTAAACGCAATTATTCGCAGATAAAAGACGACTTCGTTGTATGTGGTCGCGTCAAGTGTATTTGACCCACTTTTACGTTCTA
This sequence comes from Parides photinus, assembly GCA_018247975.1. Classification (NCBI taxonomy): domain Eukaryota; kingdom Metazoa; phylum Arthropoda; class Insecta; order Lepidoptera; family Papilionidae; genus Parides; species Parides photinus. Next base: position 19,301 of record DWHU01000323.1, read on the forward strand.
CTTTGATACTGTAATCTTTCGTTGTACTCTTTACATTCCTTTACAAACTTAGAGTTCACTGCCTTTACATAAATTTTAGTAAATTCTGTAAGATCTATTCAAGTTATATTAATTAGAGAATGTATTGACTCAATTTTTGCTTTCACGGTATATAGATATGGCTTTAACGAATTTTTCGGAGCAACTCTATTATAATTTTAAATAATATTATAATAATATATAAAACGACATTTTTAATAAAATACGTAAATTATGTAACTTACAAAGATAAGTCTTAATTGACGCAATGAACAAAATGATAATGATTAACGTAAGTTAATTACTGCGGAACTTTTTTTTTTGTCTTGTTATAATGCTTATTTTATTTTGCATATACAACATATTTATGTACTTTGGTAACCGCCTAATGAAGTCATAAGAAAACTTGAAATAAAGGTTACATCGTATTGAAGGTTTGTTATTTACATATTTTGAGTAAATACAAAATAACTTGTTATACGTTAGAATAAAAAACATTCGATTAAGAAGGAAATAAACATATTACATCACCGTCGACTCAGCAATAGGGTCATAGGCATTTTCTAGTTCAATGCGATAACGTTTTAACGTGTGGTTAAATAGTACAAATTTGTTTGTACGAATCGAGGTCATAGTACAATGTAATAAATGAAATGCGTAGTAAAGTAGCACGTATCGTGCATGTGTGCCATGGATAGCGTTAGAATCGACCCTGTCCACGTACAGCGCTCGCGTTGTACGAGTACACGCCACTAACTGTTCACGGAGCGGGCGCGCGTTCTGCGCGTTTCTACTGCCGCAATGCTTCCGCGTTGTAAATATAGACCGCGAAGGCCGAGACTTTATTTGCCCGTGTTGAAACACTGCCACGACGCTGCTACGTGAACCTTGAGCTAGCTAAGAGACGAAACGGCTTTTAGCACGCCGCAGAGATAACGGATTCTAATATCATGACTGTTACCGAGTGAAAAAAATATCAATCCGTATAGTACAGTGTGTGTATAAGGCCATGCCGACGGCCGCGAGGCCAGCGACGACGTATACAAATTAGTGGCAATGTTTCGTGAAAATTAATTGCCTAGTTACATAAAATAGTGGATATAGTCGTGTAGAAGGACACTGTTTAGTTAACTATGAGAATTATGACGAAAACGAAATCCAAGATAAAGTAATCGTAATATACATTTTTGCTTTATAAGTTACACGAATGTCGAAAAGTACTGGCACTAATTGTATTGATGGAGGTTTAAATATATAACGAAAAGTAGACACGTTATCTAACATTTTCGTTTTCTTAAGACTAAATAAATTTTTATATGAACATTGAAACGTCTTGGTAGGGTTTCCAACCAATTTCTTTCTTTGATACGTAGTAGTGAAGATTATATAAATTCGTCTTAAAAATCGAATCTCAATGTTGATTGGTGTGAGTGATTACGCTGCGACAGGCCGCGAGCGATGCGGAAGTCGTCCGCCGAATACAGATAACGATTGGCTTAGTTTATTAACGCCCCGCGATAAGGCGGCCTTCATGAAACACGTACCGGCGATGCGCCGCGGCCACCTTGGACCTCGTCACATCGTGGCCTCGGTCACATTTTAGCAATAATTACAGTAAACCTCGTTTACCGGCTTTGTATGAAGCGTTTGATGTTCAATTTCCAATATTGCTGCAACCATATTAACCGAATACAAGGAATATTATATTAATAATTCCTATATATCCATTCTCGTTTTATCTATAGAATATTGACCATAAACCATATCTAATGGAACTGATGAAACAGGGTTTAATAATGCGTAGCACGGTACCATTAAATACAAATTACCAAATTCAAAGATAATTAAGTTAATTACTTAACTTTTATTACTTGTTTAAAAAATGACATCGCTACATTGTCGCTAACAAATCGTTAAATCTTCCCAACGGTTATTTAAATAGTACATAGTATTATTTTC
>DWHU01000324.1:0-21277 GCA_018247975.1 Parides photinus
ATGACAGATTCCAAATTCAAACGTAATATTTTCTTTTTTTGAATAGTAACAGTATTTATGGCCAGACTAAGTATAGTGATAGTGCGTGTGAATTTCCTTATCAGATTTATGGTTTAAATTACGCTGAATACTTCAAAGTATCTAATAATAAAATCTGTGTGATTTTCTATAAAAAAAAATATCAAGTTCGTACAAAATTTGTGTAAAAGTATCGATATTTGATCAAAGAAATGGTGATCAAAAACTTAGATCGCTAACACCCTTAATCCCTTCGGTTGATGTCTACAATTACACATATTTATTTTGTTTTATTACAGTCTAGGCAAACGAGACTTTCACCTGATGCTAAGTGAAACACCTGCCCATTACATTGTGTATCTAGTTAGGATGATATACACTACATCATATTGTCCTGGTCGCCTTAAAATATAGTAAGTCTCATATCGATAGCTATATCACATTTTAAACCAGAACACAGTAATGTTTGGATATTACTAGCTGAAATATAGGAACAAAAGCACCGTGGTTCAACCGATTAGCGGCAATTAGAAAAGGGTTGAATAATACCACGGCTACGCTAAAATATTAAACGGCGTAAATTGGGTCTAAAATAGGAAATGGTGGAAGCGAGAAAGGAGTGGGACAGATAAAGTAAAGAGAAGTGGAATGGTATAACAAGGTAGAAATAAACAAAGGAATGTCGAAAGAGAAGGAAGAGGTACAACTAATCAAGATGATTTGACTCCTGAATTCAGGTATTGGAATACCTTTGACAACGTATTTATCACGGAAGTACAACTAATGGAAATACAAATAAATGGGATTTAAGGACTCTGCCCAGTGGCAGAGGAATCGGCAGGACAATTAAAATAAAAAAAATAAGCTGAAATAGAAGCTGCGGTGGTATCAAATATTCTAGATTTAGATAATATTGAATAGTCATAACACGAGATAAAATTCGTTCGAGCGACGCTATCAATAACAATGCGAAGTATTTGGCACTTGGCACTGAAACAATCTATGTCCGCAATCGTAGTGCCACATCTCGGGAATTCAGTACAACGTCACTGGACAATAATATTATTGTATGGTAATAGCTTGCACTAAACACGAGTTTAACGTGTAAATAATTCACCTAATGGAGAGTAATCACTAACGACAACTGATTCCACAAAGTAGTTGTGCTTGGTTAAAAATTGCGTGTCCCGTGAAGGTTCACCGGTCCAAAATATATACTTGAACCTCTGTCAGAATGTTAATAACAATTCTTAGGATAACGATACTTACTCTCTATTATTTTATGATTGAAATATTTACAGAAGGGGTTCAATAAACGACGAAGCTCAGGTTCGATCTCCTTGGAATTTCATCTGTGAAAACCGACACAAAAATCAATAGCCATCGTAGGCATATATTACATACATATACTAATCAGCATTTGGCTAGTTAGATAGTAAACAAATAGCATCAGTCTCGGTTACAAGACAATTTGATAAGGCATATAGGAAAAGGAGGAATAATTATCAGATTTAACAATTTGCTGAAGTACGTAGGAAGAGAAGCAAGAGAAATAACTAACAGGTCTCAGTCTCGAGTCTGAGTACGATCCAGGGTCTGCACGACGTTACAAAAGCAATGATTTTAATTTATTTTATTTTATTAAACTACGACCAACATTTTTATCCAACTATGACAAACTTTTAAGTAGAAATCAAAACGTTTTTTTCCGCTCGTTCCAGTCTCAGGAACAGGCTAAGGTTTTAAGACCATGCTGCCTCGTTTTAGGCATTAGAAATGTTTGTTAAAGTTTCTCCGTTTTATATTGTATTAGTACCAACACTTTTACTTATAGGTAAATACAGCATGCAATGAATTAAAATACTAAGAATTATAAAAATATAACACGGAAGAAGTTAGAGAAATTATTAGTTGCTGTTTATAAATATCAATAATTATTCGGCGGAGCTTGTTTGGTGAATCGTTGTGCATGTCCGGAAAGTAGCTGTATTCGTTGAGTAATTCGTAAAGTCTCGAAACAGGAAAGTCTGAGCGAAAATGTGTCGGAAGACCCTTTACAAGGTGGACTGGAGGTCTGATAACAGTCGCCGGAATCTGCTGGACAAAGGATTAGTTTGAATTGAGATCCTTGATCCTTCTGTCGGTTGATAATGTATTGTAAGGCGATGTTTATCAAACTGCAGTCGTTTCAATCCAACTGCATGCTTGATAGTGCGTTTCTGCAGAATAAAGGACCATTTGGTATTGAGATCCTTGATCCGTCTGTCGGTTGATAATGTAATATAAGGCGATGGTTATCAAACTGCAGTCGTTTTAATACAACTGCATGCTTGAAAGTGTGTTTCGCGCGTGTACCGTCGGCGGGCACGTGGGAGCCCGGGGGGCCGGCGCGGATCGCTGGGCCCGTAATCAGTACGCGCGGATGTCACCGCGGAAATCTTTAGTTAGCGGTATCGCGATAGATCCGCGCACTCCCCTCCGCTCACACGCACCGCGATACACTTTAAACTACCGCCACCCACTCACGCGCACATACATCCACCGCCCGTACGTGGACACATACATTTGGAACAAGCAATTGGAACACTGGAACTGCTGCTGCAGTACACACGCTGCCATTCTAAACAATCATATCAATCTATACATGTAAACGAAGTACGTGACTCCGTTCATTTGAATTCTGCTGCGTAACGGCTTCGAAATATTTTTAATCTGCGTACTGTATGGTCTGTGGCATCGAGGACGACAGATTGTGGCGGAAATAAAGAAAACAAGAGAATTGACAGCTCCTTATTTTAGTAAACTTATAATAGTAAAATAGTAGCTTCAATTGTTGTTTCTCTTTCCAGGTTAGTTTATAATTCATAATTCTAATTACTATAAAGTTTTGCAACAGTTAACAGTTGTGTATATAATAAATTCTCTTTCCAGAGTAACACAAGTCTAGTTAGTTTTACTGTCCCTTACTAACAAATATACATTATATATATATAAAAATAAATGTTTGTCTAAAATCAAAAACTACTGGACCAATTATTATGAAAAAAAATATAATATGTATTTTTCCACGGAGAAGGTTTATATAATATGCTCATTGATGCCGCTCGCCAGCAGGTGGCGCTGCAGAGTAGCAACTTCTGTCCCGTTCAAACGATAGTCATGAAAATCAGTATGAGCATATATTTTTACACTGAGGAAACGAATATAACATGTTGAATATCAGTATACTGATTTTTATTTAAAATTATTTTTCTAAAATATTTAAACGCGCGCCGGGTGCAGCTAGTGTACAATAAATGTTAACTCATTAGTAGCGTAAACTGGATAGTTATTGACACCCTTAAGCAATATTTCTACCGTAAATACATAATTTAAAAAACTGTTGAACCAGATTGAAATTTCATGAAACTTTACTTATTTAACTTTCCGTGAAATGAAAAGTTTTAGATCAAAAATCTTAGTGCATACTATTTTGCAACATATTAAAATCGTTATTATGAAATCAGTTATTGACACCCTTTCAAAATTGTTTAATCTTCCAACCTTTCTACACAGCTGACTTTTATCATTAACAAGGATCATTCCCCTCTTTCATTTGAAACTAAACTCTTGCTTAAAAGATCACTTTTTTAATTAAGGATTGGTGTCTTGATAACTATTTGTGGTGTCAATAACTTTTAACTGGTTTACCCTACATTTTGTTTTAAATATACATGGTGATTGGATACAAGTATATTATATTTTTTTAGAAAATGCGGCTAATATTTTGTTGATTAAAAATTTATAAGATCAGAACTTATATCAGTCGGTGCCCGTGTATATAGACATGACATATTTAAATATCTCAGACTTAACAAGTTAACAAATAAGTTACTAAAAAGAAACTTTTTTGTGCGATGTAATGACAGAAGCCGATTCAGCATGTGCTGTGCAAAATGAATGCAGTACCGATTTTCAGAAAAGTCCAAGTTGACGAGTCCTCGACGATCAACGACTATGTTCCATAAAGAATTGTTAATTTTACAATATTAACTCAATAATAAACCGTACAAAACCCGATAATAATGTAGCAACTACAACTTTAAAGATCGCCAAAACTAGTAAAGGTTAGTTCTTAGTTAGTTAGTGCACTAAGTGCTCCAACTGCATCCTCTAGGATTCACGGGAGTCGCGACGAGGGTCTATATTGGCTTTACAAAAAAATGGAGATTTATAATTCATTAGCGGGGATCATCTATCCTGTTTAGATGGAGAAGAACTAAAATATTCGCCTGACCTACCTATTAACGGTAGATATTATTTTAAGAAGCGCAGCGATTGTTAACTTGTAACAACAAGCATATTAGATAATCTTCACATTTTTGTCGTGTTTTGGGAATAGAGCAGAAATGCAGGTGGCCCACCGGAACCAGCTAAAATTTGAAAGCAGTTCACGAGAAAAAAAGCCTGGGAAACACTGAGTAAGACCCATGATATCGAGTTATTATTAATAAGATTAAGACTGAAGAAGGCCATTAAACGAGTTTCCGGATTTTGTGACTTTGTTTGGTTTGGACACTCATCGCTTTCTTATGTAGATGGATGGCAAACCTAAAGTATTGTCATAATACAGTGAGAATGCTAAAGAAATTATGGCCTTCCTTGGACAGGTTTTAACGGATACAGAAAAAACTCACTATATATTATATTGGATCAGAGTCGATGGGACATTAGTGGGTAGAAATCTCTCATTGTAATTCGAAAAAAGCTGCTGTTAGATTTATACCTACGTTAATTATCAATGAAATGTGCATGTATTTCTCACGCTGTACCCTATAAGGTCGGCTTAAAATTGATCTCCACTTGTTCCGATTCCCGCTGGTTGATTCGTGAATAAGATACTCGGTCGTCGTCGACCTACATCCGTGCCGAGGGATTACAGCCGACTGTTCCATTAAATCGCTCACTTCAACTCTTAAACAATAAACTACCGCTCAAAAACCGATCTCCGCGGTTTTATTCCAATAAAACAAAGCCTCTAACTTTGTTTTCAAAAAGAATATCAAATCTCAAACTATTTTCTGTAATAGACAATAATATTGTTTTAATAGACAAAGACAACGCTTAACATACAACCACAGAAGTATAAAATAAATAGAAAACAATTCAGGAAATACTTCAATAAAATAGATTTAATGATTTAAAATTATTTAATTTTTTAATTTTATCATTTTATTTTTTTGATGTAATGTAATTAAAAATAATAAAATACTATAAAGGAATAAAACTGTCTGATTTGTTAAGTTCTATAAATACTCTGGTGCTGTTAGTGTAGTTGATATTAAATCGTAATAATAACCTTCATATATTTAAATTTAATTTAATAAATTATTATAAAACAGTGTTTCTTGACTTTTCTATTTCTTTGATGTGAAATATCGAAGTTTTTACGGGACGAACAATTATAAATGTTAATGTAACTTTAGAAGGTAAGTATAATTCAAAGGAAAGTGCCTGGAAAGGGGACGAGTGCTCTTGCTTACAACAGACTGAAGCAAGCACATTATAATTGACCTTTCGCTCTTCACAATGCTTATGGTACTTGTAATACATTTGTTGGATTGTAAGAAAAGATTTTTTCAAATATAAGCCTCTGTCACATGATTCAAGAAAAACGATTAATATTTAATGTATTGATTACCAAAACACTTATCTATGTTCCAGGTATTGAAGACTATTTAAATGCAGTTAATAAGAACGAGACGAACAAGCCGTTAATCTCATGGCGAATATATATGGTTTATTAAGATAATATACACAGCACCATATTATGTTCGTCGCCTTCAGACATTATGTTGAAGTTTTCCAGTGACTATGCCATTTAGTTAATTAAATATAGTTACTTTTTATATTACGTCAGCGGCATATAATTAATTTTAAAAAGTATCCAAAACATACATAGAGACATTGTTATGTTTAAAATCTGTTGTTTCTCCAATATATTCTACACATTTTGTTATATATTTACAATACAAAATAAAAAGAAGATTTCGGTTTTTTATTTGGCTTGTGTTATGCGCAGACACCCAGTAATTTTACTAGCTGTAACGCTTTTTAAACTGGAACACAGTAATGTATGCTCACTAATATTCGAAGGAAGAAGTAGGAGCTGCGGTGGTACTTAGACGGTGGCAACAGAGAACTATTAAATAATCATATTAAAATACAAAAAGTAGATGTAATATAATAATACACAGGCCGCTTGTCTGCATGATGTTTATGTCCAGCAGTAGACTATCATGAGCTGATGATGAAGAATCAGCGAAGAAGCGACCAAGCGCTCGCCTTGCCTCCAATCCCTGAATTAATATACCAAATCTACATTATCTACAAAAACTTGATTAAATACTCTATGATAATGATTTTTTAAATGTTTAATATTCATTGAAATATAATTTTTATTGATTTGATCACCGAATAACAAATGAACTATGTCCTGAAAGATAACGACTTGGTAAGAAATTCATCTCAATTACGTATAGGTGATATAAAGCAAGAAACGAGATTTGATTTAATTTAACAAATACTAAAAAGCGTATTAATATTAGAATACTTTCCTTTTTATCTTAAAGCTACATTGTTTTATATTTACGTAAAGCAGCGTTTTATATACGATTGAGGAGTAAAATTGTATTCGCCGTACAGTTAATATACTCTTGTATTAAAAATAAACAGAAACTTTGAACTAATAGATATTTTGAATAACATATTAAAGTAATAACTTATTATTTGTTAAATAAATAACCGTAATTTTGATGTATGTTAATTGCATCACAACTTATTTTAAATATGAGTAAATTACACCCATAAGCTTTTATATATCGTATAACACTTTTAAATATGCACTTTTTTTACTATATATAGATATAGAGAAAAATCTAGTTTGAGTGTTTTTAAAGCGTCGCTTTTACTTTGACGATACACTCAAAGATAAAAAACTTTTGAGTACAGTAATGAAATTTACTAAGCTGTAGTAGCTTAGCAGTACTATAGTTACACGATTCCAAAAGACACGAGTTCAGTTCCTATTGTGAGTCAGCTTCGATGAAAGAATTAGAAATTGACTAACACCGATTCCTAGAAACTGATTGCCAGCAAAATAAACTTTAAAAGGGTTGTTTAATTGCACGTGTTAAAATTTAATTTACAAATTGATAGGCTAAAATCATTATTGTCGTTATCCGCCGGAAACGGGAGCTTTTGCGGAACACGCAAAAAAGTTTATTAGCAACGGTCGCAACAAAGCATTGCAAATGCAATTTGTGCCAACAAGTGTTTCCGCCCACTGTCAAGGCGAAGTTTACGAAAGGCTAGCATGGATACGACAACGATAATCCTAAATATTTACAAAACTCTACTTTTCCTGAACTATTACATATGTACATAACTAACGCTAACCATTCTAACTACGATGGCTAAAATCCTTTATACATTTTTTATTTATTACGTGGAAAACCAGATAAAAAGAATCTTAGACATATATATTCCAAAAAAAATTACGACCAGAACAATTTTTTAAAAAAGTATTGCTCAAATCAAATTGTTCAAATTATCTAAATATTCATGAAAGGTACATTATTAAAGTTAGAAACACTAAAATTAAATTATGTACTACCTAATCAATTATTTGTTTATTTTAATATAAATATTTTTTTTGTTCAGACCTGTTTATGTTCCCACTGCAGGGACTCGAAGCTTTCACTCATAATGAGAGAGTATTTGGCCTTAATCCACCACGATGGTAAAGTGTGGGTTGGCGGATAAAGCTGGTGATATTTAAATTGTTAAAGCGCACATAACTCAGAAAGTAATCTGTGTGCGCCGGATTCGAACCCGCGACCTCCGAATGGAGGCCGAGGTCCCAAACCACTCGACTAACACGGTTTATGTTTAAAAATTATTACGTACTAAAACACCCTTATAAAAACAGTAACAAAAAATCAGAAAATCTGTCTTATTTTGTATACATGTGTTATTTCTTAATTTTAATCTATATAAAAAAACCGTACCTTAAAACGCTTATATTTTTTTATATCTAAAACTACTTTATGTCTGTTTACACAAACCTATAAGATACAACAAAATAAATTATTATTAAATATTAAACATACCATACTTTTAGTGAATAATAAAAAATAGGAATGATAAAAATTAGACGCTTAAAATGTTAAAGGTAGTCCCGCATTATTCTTTATATCTAATAACATTTCCCTTATGTATACAATTACGACTTAAAGCCCGACCTCCGCATACACGACAGACATGTAAACATTTACCATATATTAAATGATTACCGTACTAAATACATATATTAAATTATTAACGTAATACATCTATAAAATAATGTCCGCGTGTATATTTCGGTAGTTCTCTACGTGAGCAACAAGTTGTTTTCATGAAAACGGATTTTTCTAAAACAATTCCGCAGTAAATATTAAATGTATGCGTGAAAATGGTCCTCCGTCCACTCACCGATCCTCGTTCAACAGGACTTCTTTAGCACCGAATCGTTTTCAGTTGACGAACACAACAGCATCACTGAGGTGATCGGCGGGACTCGGGTCGCTGCTGTGACGGCGCGCGCTGCTCCCACGAGCACCGGGAGCTGACTGACGAGCCACTCCGTCTGGACTTCCTAGGATCCTGTGGGGGGGTCCACGAAGGGCCGCGGGGAGTGCGGAGGGACGTGACGATTGATCTGCGATGCTTCCGGCGGCGTTTCATGTCCTGAATGAACCTCTCCACTCGTACGCCCTACGTTGTAGTAGCCCAGTTGCGCACTACGGGGAGAGATATATTCACATCAGAATCGTACTATACTGCATATTGGTTTCTATACAATCAATTATTATTTAATAGTTTTTTTTATTTATTTTATTTTTTATAGACGATTTGATCATTAAACATACCACCCTCATGGTACAATTTAATTAAATCTACTTAACTCAATGCGATAAACATAATCAGAATCTGCGTCGCTGGTCAATCGGAACAATTTTATATAACATTCTTGCCTACCCAGACATTGGGAAGGCAAGAATGCTATTGAACATAGTTAATAAATCCTGCCATTCGGCATCATTCCTGATACATTCCTTTATTATGTGATAAAAGTCCTCAATTTCCTCAATGTCCTCAAATCTGTCAATGTTATCACATTGTGAACAATGCGGAGACGAAACTCTTCTCATGAGGTATGCGAAGCTGTTAAGAGGGATATAATTGATTAGTTTACTTCGCTCATATATAATAATTTGGTGAACATTTTGTAGAAATAATCACCGAACTAAGTAAGCGGCTGATAGGTGTTGCATTCATCCCATATAACTTTTATCCTCTAAGTTCTTATGTAACCTTCCATTACTGGAGATACTGGACTCTAGTTAATATACTAGCATTATTATTGTTTAATATATACCATGTATTAAACCATTGATTAATATATATTTTAATTCATGTATTACTTAATTTCTTTTTTGTATATATGTACAGTACATTTATCATTATTTAAAAACTTTATTATCTTTACACCTACCACAGCATCTCTTCAAGTCTCAGGTTGACTGGTAGCATGCCTACTGGCATCAAATCCGCCTTTTCGTGAACCTTTTGGCAACGCAATAAAGTATATAAAGGAAAAAATTAATAAATGTAACTACACTACCTTCTACATACTTTTAAACAGTTTCATATGTTTTACTATTAACTTTATATAAAACATAATATCTGGGCAGCTGCTGCCAAAACTCATCTAAGGACACTAGACTCAGTGGACAGTCGTACTTGAGGGTTATTGGTGATCAAGAACTCGTCATAACACGGATGAACAGTCTCATGGTGTTTTATAGGATACATATCTAAATATGTGCAATGTAGTTACATAATATGATTCCTCCCCTTTTTATCGGCCGACCAGACGCACTTTGAGTCACTATCTTTATGTTGGAAACATCCAAAACCTACGATCAAAGAGGTTGAGCTCTTCGTTTTTCATACGAACAACAAAGGAGTGGAATAAAATGCCGGTCTCAGTTTTCACGTCCAAATATAATGTAGGTGTCTTTAATAGAAGCATGAATAGGCATGCTTTTATTAAAGACACCTACATTATATTATTTTTCATAATATGGATCTACACTGCTTTCATTATTACGGCTACAAGAATCTACAGGCTACGACGTAGCCTTCGTAGACATATTACTGTAGCAAAACTTTAACTAAAACTAAAACAAAGGTAGCTATAATTTCCCTACAAGCTATTGCAATATATGTATATCCTTCAACCAATTACGAAATAACTTTATTTATATGTTATAAATTGTTTGATAGTACTTTAGTACAGCTGGTTTCTTTCTCTTCATGATGAGTCGATGAAAGTTGATCAATATATTTATTCCTCAATAAAAAAAATATTAGGGACAGACGGGACATTTGGGATACAAGATCTACACATAGATGGAGACGTAACAAGTAATAAAAAAATAACCGGAAGAAATAATTGATTATAAAAAGCTACTCTCCAGTCATCGTCATTGTACATGTTTTTATAATTGGCATATTTTCAGTAAAACACGTAAAAACAGTTTTTAACTCTAGTACCCGCATCCTTCTAAATATTAATCTAATATTATACAACAACCTCGTGTATAATAATGGATTCCGGTGCGAGATCACTATGCTGACAGATGAAAAATAATTAACGTAAATTATCATCACGACCTTAAACGCGCTCGGTACCGACCAGTTCCAACAATTATGACATCCGACAACATTGTTAACGCCTGTTGAACGTCCGATCTAATTAACAAAATGTGCTGTTAATAGAAAAATTCCACAAATAAATTTTTTTCAATCAATGTCTGTTATATAAATTGCTAAATAATAGGAGCAATTAGAGATATTATATTATTTTAAAACAACTATACTATCCATTGCTAACTAAAAACAATGTGCTACCCAAAATCATTAAATATTGTGTACAAAAAATGTATCACTTACGGTAAAATATTTGTACAGGAGGTTCGATTCTTAACCTTGCTTTAAAGAAGAAACTATTAGGTCATTTGCAATTGTTATCTCATCACCCGTCAACACCCTATACGTTTTATACCTACCTACAACCAAAGTAAAGGATACAAGCAGACGTTATGCTAAAAAACTAATTATTTTCGTGACGTCAGGGATTCATAATGAAGGTAAGACGCGTTCTAAAATATTTCGAAGATTTAATCCACGAAATTCATATAAATCCTTTAACAATTTTGTTTAAAACTTTTGTAAGTTTATATGTTTTTTTATTTCTTTACATCTTCATTTTTGTATATATGTGTAATAAGAAGTGAACAATGATTTTCTTAATTGCATATAAAAAATTAATTTAGAGAACCGAAACGGATGTGTCCGAACTTTTTATTAAATTAAAACAGTTCTAGTTAATTATTGCAACCTTGTGCACACTAAAATATTACATATGATTGTGCTTAAAGGCCATGTCTCTAAGGTCGTTAAACAAATAAAAAAACTGCACATGAACAAAAAAACAAAAAGTAGTTATAAGTGACAGCTGGCAAATGTCATAACAACGCAAGTAGGAACCTGCTAGAAAATAACAACATGTCAACAAAACTTTGGGGAGAATTCGAAGATGATGAAAACGAAGAAACTGTACATCAACCTGTAAACTTCAATCCTATTATAGAATTGGGTATGCAAAATATCCCGGAAATACCGATTACTGTTAAATCGTCTCCCATCGAACTACCAGAGCCGAATTTAATTACTCATACAATACAATTACATGCATATTCGAGGCAGCTTTCAGCTATTTTAGATCAAACAGAAAATGCAGTATTTGAAGGTGCGCGACTGGATACTATGAGTATACCGATGATTCCCACAGAACCTGATATAAAATTAGAACACGAGGCAACGCCGCCCATAAATTTTCTGCCAAAAAAATACTGTGATTTTTCTCTCGGTAAAGGCCCTGTCATTTTACCGTTTACACCTGAAAGTCATAAACGGGCACTTCGTCAATGTGCTGCGATTGCTTTGGGCCATATAGGCATAGCCACATGTACAACCACAGCTTTAAATGCCACAGCTGATGCCTTGGACTTTTATTTGAACAATATGTGTAAACTTATGCGAACTGTAGTTGATAGAGAAGCAAGTGGTATTAAGTCAGGTTTCCCTGATGTAATAACAAAAGTTTTTGCTGATCTCAATGTGGGAAACTTGCATGAATTTTACCAAAATCGTGTTGTGAGATATCATTCTCAAATTAAAAGTAAATGTGAAGATTTAAGAAACCAATGTGAAGCTTTGGCTATTGGAGACATTGCTCCACAATTAAAACTTGAAGAAGTCCCAGAGTTACACTTCCCTGCGGCTTTGGATGGTGCTTTTACCCCATCATTGGAGCCAGGCTTTCAGATGTTACACAGCTTAGAACAAGAACAGCTACAAGGTCTGGACCTACTGGATTCTGTGACAACAGATGATATAAAAGTTGAACAAATGGAGTTTTCACAACCCGATGCAACAAAAGTCTCTTCACTCTCACCTAGTGCTAGGAAGAAAAGAAAATAAATATTTTTTGTTTAAAAACATGTTTTTTTTATTTAATGTGTATTTTGGAATTATTAAAAGCCACTAGAATTAACAGTAAAAGATAATGATGTCTGTAAGTGCATTTGCACACACCTTGAACAGAAAACTCAGTTTTGCTACCCTTTTTTTATTTACTTAAACAAATTCATTTTAACTTTATATGTAATTGAGAGAGAATAAAGTTTTTAATCAATTTAAAAACATAATGGCATTAACAATTACAACAAACCAATAGACACACACAATGAGATAGCAGTTTTATTTTAGGTTGCAGTAATTATTTTTTAAATATAATCGAGTTGCGCTCAAATTCAATTTAATTCAATCTAATTCTGAATTATTCTGTACTGATATAATAAAAAATGTAACTATGATTTTTTTGATTATTTTAAAATTCTAAATCTTCCATTTATTGACTGTAAAGCGGAAAGTTCGTAGAGTCCGCTGGTATTTAAATATTTGCAAGCTTATTACGAATAATCTTGTTACTTTCGTTCCCCCTTTATCAAAAAATAAAGTTAAGAGATAATAGTAATATAGTATAGTAAGTACACAAATAAAACGTCAAAACTTAGCACCAAATAATTTATCTGATTTATTTATAAACATAACATTTAAAACATTATTTAGCTGCAAATTATTAAATTCATTCAATTTCTGTTTCAATAATTATCCAATAAAAGGTCTCATGCAATTAACACTTACATGAAGGCATTTGTATTATTGTCTCATTAATAACTAAACACTTTACAACAAAAATTAGAGATGTTGTGGGGACTCCATAACTAAGCCCTACTTGTCATGTCACAATGCTTAGATTCATATAAAAGGCACTGATTTAAGGCATCTTAAAAATTAATGACTAACTTAGAAGATATGGAATGAAGATTGTACAGCTCGTAACAAACTCAAATACACTGATACAAGTTTATTTATTTTATGTAATAATACTGACAATTATCTCGAACATTTTCAAACAGTACCGATTTGCTCAAAGAACTCTAACAATTTTATAACATAGATACATACAATATAAAAAACGAATAATCCAAGAGCACTTCTTTGCGACACTTTTTTAATTGCAATGGGTTTATACACTCAATTACAATTACAGGTGTGCTATAATACTTTGATCTTCACACATTGTCAGGCAAACAGAGCAGTGCTATTATATCAGCCGACCAAATAAAGAACAGTATGATGGTCATAACTAGCTTAATAGGTTGAAGAACATTGTACTACCAACCAATCGACCGATCTTTATCAATAAAAGTTCTTTAGT
This sequence comes from Parides photinus, assembly GCA_018247975.1. Classification (NCBI taxonomy): domain Eukaryota; kingdom Metazoa; phylum Arthropoda; class Insecta; order Lepidoptera; family Papilionidae; genus Parides; species Parides photinus. The sequence goes on from DWHU01000324.1 coordinate 13,952, forward strand.
CTGGTGCCGAAACTTTTTATCAGTGCATAGATTTTGTTGCAATTGAGTTTGTTATGAGCAATCTTATTATAAGTTTTAAATCTAATCACATGAAAGACTGTACAAATGGCTCCTTAACATCACAATTTCACTTCTTTACAGGTGGCGTTGATTTCTTTCTCTTGAACAACAAAATGTGGGGTTCTGAAACAAATGTTTTTTTATTTTATAAATTACTTTAAGCGAACATTATTTTTCATCTGCAAATAAAGTGCAACTGTCCTAAACTGATACAAACTGCACAGTAGCAGTGTACAGTACAATTGTATGTTGTGCAGCATGCAGAGTGAGATAAAATGCAAAGCTCAAGACTGCTTACAACTGCATTATTTAATTTTATGCTAATAAGTTAATTAGATTTAAATAAGAAATTATGAACCGTATGATGGTTGACTGAACTTTCCACCTTCATATAATCTGGTTGGCAGAAAATGCTCATTAGCATTAACTTCAATCATTTTACTTTAGATTATAAACCCCAATAAATTATTGTACAAAAAAATATAATCCTTACCTGGTTGATGTGTCATGTAGTGTACCCAACCTTGGCTTTGTTGTACACCAATACTACGCCATTCTTGCTCAGACATTAGATGATTCTTTGGCACTAGTTTCACCATTTCTTTCGGTAGTACCACATGCCTGCATAGATAATTTACAAGATTAAGATATATGTACTGACGAAACAATGTACAATACTATTCAATAGACAACCTGCTACTGTAGAAAGTTGTAATATAAAAAAAATAATACTTTAATGTCATCATATATACTCAAACAAAAATTAAACCCAATCAAAATCACATTCACAAAATCTATATTTTTAGATTTTAGGTTAAAACAGAACTGGAAGCAATAATACTAACGTATTAATTTCAATTATTATTCTTATTGAAACTTCCACGTTACATTCTCGTTATTTATAGGTTCAATCTATCATGATTAAATATTTACTGTCTAGAACATGAGAATTGTTTATTCCTGCTCTCCGCTTTATGGAGAGGTTTCTGTTATTTGTATTGGCTAACAAAATATATTCAGCTTTATTAGTTCATGCATATAATATTTATGTTACTTTCACTCAAACCTTCAATTAATAAAATAATACTTCAGCCGTAAAAGTTAGGCAAACGTTTCATAACAAATATAAGCCTATAAATGTCTAAGAATCAACGTCAATAAATCTATCAATTATGTTTTGGTCACAATAAATATTTTTGTTTACTGCACCTGTACTCATGCTCTTCGTCGTAATATTTCTCGGAATAGTATATCTCTCTTGACGACATGATTAAAAACAATGATTATATCACCGGAAAAATACAAAATTTTCGTCAATATATGTACATAAGCTGTGATCATAAGAAAAAGAAGGTTCTCTAATTCTGTTCACAGTTAAAATCACAACTAGAATTCTTACACAAAAGAAACGTTACCAACGATTTTCAAAATTCGAATACACATCAAAATAAATTGCCAGTGTGCAAAATTATCACGGTTAGTAATAATAATAAATATATTTTGTTTGTAAATCTCAGCCGACAAAACAATGTTATTATAACAATCTTATGTTCATTAATTTCTGTTTTAATAATTTGGGATTGTTCATTAGCTATTTAATTTGCATTGTATAAAAATTTTTTAAAAAATTTTTGGTAGAATCTTGATAATGCACCATAAATCATATCCATGCCCTTCATTTAAAGAAAAAGGTGAAGAAATTTATTAATTTCTGTAACAATTATCAGTTTAATGATATTATAAATTTTAACCATAAGACATCACCACAGACACGGATTTAAAGTGTCGATACAAAACGAGCCACTTGCATGATACCCGTAGTTACAAAACTTATTGCACATACATGTTATTAACCACGAAATTGGACATTGTAGCCTACAATTGTAATAGGATGGAGTTTTATGTATATAATGGAAATGCATATACTTATCAAATATTTTTTCTAAACATAAGCACGCTTCTTCGTTGAGCACCAAAATGTTTAAAGCATAGCACTGGTTGATGTGCACTATCATTCCTGTTTTTTCATATTTGTCAAACCACGCGAATAAAATTTTTTTGTCTCTTAAAAACCTACACAATGGCTAACGTAATTTCAAAAACTTTTTAAGTTGCTGCAAAAAGACGCACCTTATATCGCCGTTAGCGTATTTAACCCAAAATTTGCACGACAGTAAATGTAGAATATATAAAAATAATGAACATTAACTTGTTTATTAAGGTTTTATTATGTTTTCTGGGGGTCGGTTGGGTTCCCCGTTGTTTTCATCTTTTTTTGATTTTTTACAACCATTTGTATTTGGATGTTTTTCGTTTTGATGTATAAAACGTATATGCCTCTTCAGATGTGATGAACGCGTTAGTCGCATGCCACAAATGCAGCATACGTGCGGTTTTTCACCGGTGTGCGTCACTGCGTGTTGTTTCAAATCACTACGTGTTATGAAAGCTCGACCGCATGTGTAGCATTCAAAATTCTTTACACCAGTGTGTCTCCTAAAAATTATTACCATTATTACATTACATAAATTTTTTTTAAAAAGCACTAAAAAAATCACGCTGTCCTACTAATTAAATTTAATAATGGTTTAGGCAATAATATCTTTTATAAATCAAATGTCAGCGGGCTACTGTTTGTTTAGCAATAAATTATTTCATGTGATCTATCAGGCCTTGTGATATCATGATCACGGGCTTATATTAGAACGTAATTATTAATTCTATAAAGTTTTCGCAATTTTTGTATGTTGTTGTTGTATGACTTCATTGTTCTTTAAAAATACAAAAATTTCTTTTATAAATATATATGCCATTGATGAAAGTGACTATGACGGAAAAGTTTTTGCATATACCATTAAATATTTAAAAATAAAAGTTGTTACTATATTATATATGTGTATTACCTTACATGATATTGTAAATGTCCAACTGTTCGGAAACTACGGGGGCACAGTATACACTGATATGGCTGCTGTCCTGTATGTTTACGTCTATGCACTGCAAGACCAGCTGTATGTGCAAATGCCTCGCCACATGTTGTACATTTAAAAGGTTTTTCACCCTGGCCAGAAAATTAAATTGCAATTAGGCCTATTACAAAATATAAGCCTAATGCTCAAAGACAGGTGATGAGCACTTTGATTTATCATGATGGTATTTATATAAAAATATTTCAAAGAACCCATGATAAGAGAAAGTTTTATTATGGGAAATGAAAGTATACAAAATATTCTGTTTTTGAGAGATATCATACTATGATGTAGGATTTCCAAATACTAAAACTCGCTGTGATCTCCTTTGCATTGTAAGTGACTCACACTAATCCTAAAGATACACAGACTGCAATTGCTTATTTTATCACTTTTTCTTTGCAAAAACAAACGCACAACCATTTCTCATCATCCTAGGACTCATTTGAAGCACAGTGTGAGTTCTAACACATTGAGCTCATCCAATAACCTGTAGACCCTTTTTAGTTGTTTATGATTGGTAAAGATTGTTGCGTCCTATTCTTATTAGCCCAAGGTTACAGGATTATACATAGCAACAGATATCTGCAATAATAATATGAGTACATAACAAACATTTATGTCTTGTTAACAAAAAGTTACAAACCGTATGTATCCTAAGATGAACTTTGAGATTTTGTGCCAAAGAGAAGGTTTTGTTGCAGTTGGGACATGCAAATGGACGCTCCCCTGTATGAATCTGTTGATGGGTTTTCAAACGAAATCTAAAATGAAAAGAAAACTCAGAATGACTTAGTAGGAAAAGTTAGAATTCCACCAAATTTACAATTGCATAAATTTGACAGCTTCAAGTAATCGGACACCGTAAATGGGATGTATTTTGAAATACATTGTTTCCTATTTAGCTTAATATAATCAAAATACATGTATGGTACCCACCTAGAAGACATTACTTTTCCACAAGTAGAACATTGTTGTTTCTGTGCTCTTTTACTCACACATTTATTTAGATTACTTGATATACTGGTTTCATTTAAAAGATTATAGTTATCCATACATTTCATGTCACCATTCAAGTTTGTATTTGTTGTCAAATTGGGTATCAAATCATGACCAAGTGTATTCTGATTGGGAAGCGATGTTAATTCAGAATTTTTAGTATCAACTCCTTCATAATTTTTAGAACTATGACCATTAAAGTTTTCAATATTTTTAGCTTGTAATCTTAAATGATAATCCGATTTTTGACATTGCTCCACAAATTCCACACAGTCCTCAAGTTTTTGAATACATATTGAACATATTGTTGATGGTAATCCATCATTTGGATGTATCTAAAAAAAATAAAAGACTTTTATAAAGTTGATATTTTAATCAGTAGACGTGTTATATTAGAACCATAACAACTTTACCCCGTAAGCCTTACCGCTACGTTAGCTATGGACATAATTTTTGCCGATATTTTCAAAGATCCACATTCCCCAAAAATACTCTTGAAACTACCTTTCCCTAAGCAAATTCTACATCTTTGATCCTCCATGTTTTATACTGAAACTGATTTGAATAGCAAATACTTTATGTTTACATTACATGACATGTGACAACATAAACAATGGTCTCGAGACAGCCATAGTTGCACCAAGAACACAGTATACACACGAGCCTGCAGGATATGAATTAGTTACAAGTTTATTAAATATTGCTCACAAATATGTAACATTGTTAACGATAGAAATATAATACATACAAGATAAAAATACATATATGTTAGAGTCATTTATGTTAATAAGGTTTTATTGTTATGGTATTAATTTGTTAAAAATATAAATAATTTAAATAGAGTAAGTAATAAAAAAGCCTGTATGAGGTAAATGTGTTGGATCCGGAGTGGTAGATACTACCGTGGCTCCTATTTCCGTAGCCAATCAAATCATAATGTTCTGTACAAACATAACCTGTTCCTGTTTGAAGCGCGTTATAAGTAGAAAAATTAATATGGTAACGAAACGTTAATGTTCTGTAGGTCGAGGCACTAAGAACAATGTGGTGCTGTACTTTCCTAACTAATACATAGTTAAGGGAAGGTAAATAGTTTATAAACATGTAAACTCCTCGCACGTCTCGTCGATTCGTTGTTTTAAAAAAATCAATATTAAAGTTTCAGTCATTCAGTCTTCCTACGACTAAATGATTTAAAACTATAAAAATGTATGCACTTTGAAGAACTCGACAGTTCCATAATAAAAAAATTATCCAACTACTGGTTATTTATTTAGCCACCTTCATTATATTAAAAAACAGTAAATATAATAATTAGTTTCGTATAACAAATATTTCACTTGTATTACCACATACTCAAAAGCAGATACTTCATTATAGTATTTGGTACAAAACAGTTACACGCACATCCCTAAATAAGTTGCACTTAAACGAGCGCGAACGTTACGAAAACTGATTAAAGAATCTTTCAATATTATTTTTTTATATATATTCAATTAATACCATTTTTTTATTTATATCCTTAAAATATAGCATAAAATTTATTTTTATTCTATAAGAGTAAAGTCAGTAAAAGTAAAATAAATTGATTAAGCCACCGATAAGCAAATAACGACAGGTGTAGTGATAAGACTATTAGGTTGGGTAAATATAAATATTCTTGGAATTAATTTTTAAAACTATATCTCTATTCAAAAATACATTGTCACGTCTATACTTGACAAGACTAAAGAATAAATAATATTCCAAATATATGTTTTTTAACGCCAATTTACCTATGTATAGTTAACATTATACACAGGTCTTTTATATATTTTTATATCTAATTATTTTTACTGGGAACACTTTTACTGTTGAAGCTTTTATTAGCTTCTAACAGAAGAAAATGATTATTTTCAATTCCATACTGTCTCTCTGCACATGGGAACTTTCTAGCATGATGTAAAAAAACCTTTAGACTAGCCATATACAAAGACATTAAATACATAATTAGAGAATTTGTTAAATAATGTCGTTTGTTTCTTAATATTTATATATTAAGAAATAAACTAAATTATTGAAATAAATCATTTATATCATTAAAACAAAATATTAAAATTATCATTATCAACAAATTTCGTAGTTGTAACTGTTTCTGTAATAATTTATTTTTATTTTAGGCTAAGAAGTACACAAAGTTTAAAATGTCTTCTCTTCAATTATACCATTACCCCGCTAGTGGTGCTTCAAGAATTGCATTATTGGCAGCACGTTTAGTTGATGTTCCAGTAAACTTGAAAATTGTTGATTTAATGAAGAAAGAACAGTACGGTGAAAGTTATTTAAAGATAAATCCACAACATTGTGTACCTACACTCGATGATGATGGTTTCATACTTACGGAGAGCCGAGCAATAGCTTGTTATTTAGCAGATAAATATGGTGAAGATGATACAATTTATCCCAAGGATGTGAAACAGCGTGCTGTAGTAAATCAGCGATTGTATTTTGATAGTTCGAATTTAGTTGTGAAAATGAAAGCTATATATGTATGTAAAACTTTCTATAATTTGTGACATTTAATTTATCAAAGTATTTAACATTAATATTTGGAATTGTGACTCAAAACTTATTTATTAATTAAGAAGTATTTATTTTGCGCAGTATCCCATAATATATAATGGCGAAACGGAAATTAAAGAAAAGCTTAAAGATGATTTTAATGCATCTTTAAAAATTCTGGACAAATTCTTAGAAAGCAATAAATGGGTAGCTGGTGAAAATATAACTATAGCAGATTCTACCATTTTCGCATCAGTATCAGGAATATTTGTAAGTCTTTACTAAAAATATTTATCTTGAGTTGGGCAATAATAAATAATCTGGCTTTCATACAGAATATGAATTTCAGTACTTGGTTTATATATAAAAAAAACTGTGTATTTATTATTTAGCAATAAAATTAATTAATGTTTTGTTAAGTAGTCCAATGTAATTTTACAATGGACAAACATTTATCAATTTAAATTAAAACTGACTGTTTTCAGGCAATGGGTTGGGATATATCATCATTTGCAAACATTCAATGTTGGTTTGAAAATTGTGCCTGTTTGCCAGGTTACGAAGAAAATAAAGAAGGTGCAAGGATTTTTGCAGAAGCTGTCAATAATAAATTAGCACAGTAAACACTTTTGTACATAAATGAGTAATGATTATTACTTTGAGATGAGCATTTAATATCTATGTACAATTTTTTGTGCGCGTTTGTACATATTGTAACTGGTTTCGTGCGATTATATAACAAGAGAGAAAAATAAAA
>DWHU01000325.1:0-21248 GCA_018247975.1 Parides photinus
AGTCAGTTGCCTAATGAACTTGTTATCCTGAGAAACTTACTTTTTTGGTCTTGAACATCAAGCAGACTATGAGGGCCTCCGTCGTGGCGAGATAAGTATGTTGAGATTTAATCGGTTAGTGTCCCAGTCTTCACCTACTCATCATTCACTTAATATTAAAAATCAAAATTTTTCCTTTATTCAAAACGCATTTGACTCTACAATTGCGATGTATGATTATTACTAGTTAACAATTTGCCAAGAGCATGGCACTAATAATTATTTTTCATTATACGGGTCCATGCCTACCCTCTCATCATAATCCTGATTGATGTCTCGTTATGTGTTATTCAGTCAAATCTTTATTTCAATGAAAGATCTCTTCGTGCATATTTTACTATAAAAAACATTCAAACTTTTTCTTTATTTCATATAGCAAAGGTTTTTTATTTTTTGTTGTTATTGCATTTGTTTATTTATTTCCATCTTTAAAACGTTAAACATAGCCTAAATATATGTCTAACAATTTCCTCTGAACATTACATATAAAGTATTCTAGGAAAATAATGTAAATTTTTAAATAATATAAGAAGCAAAAAATTTTACTTTTGTTAGTGAATATTTGCGATTGATTTGTTGTAATTTCTAAGTTTTATGAATAACTTTGAAGTCTTGTTTTGTACAGTTTAAACTATTATCATTCTTGAGTTAACTTTGTAATTAGAAGAGTATTAAATAATGATTAAACCGTCGCGTCGGTTATTTAATAATTAAACATTTTTAATTTATACGTTTATTATTTCCTTTGTGTGATATGTACGATGTGTGATATGATATAATATTGTGAATATTAGATACATATATACATTTATGTCACTAACTAATCCATTTTTAAACTTAATCAATTATAGAAAGTTATTTCAGGGGACCAATTTAAAACTTTATTTTGTTTATCTTTGTAACTGACAATATTAAACTGAAATATTTTTCCGGGAAGATATGATGTAATGGATTCTCCTATTTTCGTACGAGACTGATTGGTCATTAGCGCGAGGACGGTGCTGTTAATAAAGCTGCCCTTCTACATTTATGATGACATAACGGAGGCAAGTAGTTAACTCTTAGGTTAACCTTCATTTTGAATGACAAATTGTTGAACAAAGCTTAGTTTGAGACCTTACATCGAAATAATTCATCAATATCGTATGTATTAAAGTGTGTTTACTTTTTAGCACTATAGAATCTTAAGATCTCTTGCTTAAACAAGAAGGGCGTTATCTCTCAAAATACGTCTCATAAATATTTATGAAAACCGTTCTATCCAGTATTTTGCATGAGTTAGCTTCCGTTTAAAATTTAAAATTATTAGATTCTTTTATTGACAAACCTCGCTGTCGATGGTCTGTATTGTTCTGCAAAAGCTAATAATTAGTACTACTAAAAATACTAATTATTTTATAATACAAAATCAATACTAACAAGCACTTGACTATGCTAGCTAATACTAATTTTTGATTGTAATACAGCCGTCTCAGGCTTTGATATAATTCTTTGAAAAGGAGCCATCTCTTATGTCTGCTAAGGATTACTCGATACTATTAGATATTACTATTTTTAAGTTTCCTCTAATATTAATAGTTGGACTTTAAAAAATATTCATGACAGAAAAAATCCGTGAAGAATGGCTAAAGGTATTTCATCACTGAATAATGTTATGGTTTCACAACGAGCGTTGTGTGGGCGCTGCAGATAAAATTTAGTATATAATCATCTAACTTCTTTAATGCCAATATCACAAAAAAATTTAGACCTGTCTATCAATAAAAACAAAATAAGATAAAACTGTAAAAATATAGAAAAAAGGGTTACCAGATTTCTTAGGACGTCGTTTACGTTTACATATATGATACCTATATTCCCTTTACTACACAAAGCGCATGCCTGTCATAGTCTCTCAAAGGTCTTTGATATGAGAAATTTCTTGATTGCCAACCAGTAGTAATAATATTTGTAATATAAATACATTTTAAAATACTCTTCCTTCATAAGTATATTAGGCGCCGTAGCTAAACATACAGGCGGGCATTTAAAGTTTGGGTTAAGGGGTAATTATACTTCACAGCCAGTGTTGGGCACAATGATGAATTTTGAAAATATTTTTTTACGTCCTTAAAGTACAGAAAGGTAATTGGGATATTTTTTATTCATGTGCTATGAACTAGGTCGCAATTTCACATGATTCTAAAAGAACAACGTAAAGTTTATAGCACACAATGGTGAAACTCTTTTACGTGGAAGAAATTACACTTTGTTTTTAGTAAGTACATGAGACTATAATAATTCTTTTAGTGCAAGTATTACTATATACTTTAGTAATCGTAAAAATAAAATCGTTTCTATTGCGATTGCGTTTGTATCAGAGTTTAATAGTATGAGTGAAATACTTACATTTTATAGTACATTAAGCACATCATAATATTTTTTAGAGACGCTAGACATAAAACAGGCGACTTATGTATGTTATAGTAAGTAGCCATAATTATTAATAATATATTTTCTTTATTGTACGTCATTTACGTACTTACGCATGAAAACATTGAGTCAACCAAAAAGATATGTAGAATTGGCGGTCTTATTGCCTAGAAGTAATTTCTTACAGACAACCCTTGAGTTAAATATAGCAATTATTTACATTGTAACAAATCGCTTAATTTTTATCAGAACATCAGAAAAGCAAATAGTGATGATAAAGATATGCAATAAATAAATTCAAGATTCTTGCTTACATTTATTTATTCTTAAACACGCTTTCGCACTGAGAAGGGTCAATATTGATGGAGGGTTGTGTAAGAGTTGGGAAATAGGTCAAAATAACAAAGACGTTAATCATTGATATATGTGTCGAATTTGGCATTAATTTTTATTGTCGTTTCTACAATTTGTATATTTAATGAGCATAAACTCATTATAATTCGTGTTTTTATATTTTTTTTAATGAAATAGAAAAACTTGTTTGATAAATTTACATCGTTTCTTGTGTACGAATAAATTTACGTTATAAGAATACTTCGAAATACTGATTAATAATTCAATCTGTTCGCTGCAAGTGTTGCCTACGAATGATTATACATGACTACAGAAACCAGTCAAAGACATTTTGTGGGGCTGTATAATGAGACGCTTAATTTTAACTCATTAATGTGTTCCTTTGATAATATAATAAATTTATTATAATAAAAATGGTTTTAATGAAGTAATTGATAACAGATATTTTAAGTATCCAATAAAAATAATAAGCAGATTATATAGTATCGGTATCTATAGAACTAGTATTATTATGATATAAGAAAATAAATACAACGACGTAACAACATTTTTTATAGCATTTTCATATTCATATCATCTCGTCAACATAGACTTTAAGAACACATACCCTAAGAATTTCTTGCACTGTCCCAAGCCCGTGTCCTCATCATTGTCGGTCCTGCTAGTTGAAGGTTGAAGCTAAATCATGCCCTACTTAAATATTAAACCAAAAAATATTGTGTCGGATGTGAATGCAACTGATGAGTGACATCATCATTACATATTTATCGCTGAAACTAAAACAAGGCTTCTGCAGGCAATATGCTTTAAATATGTTTGCGTAAGATACCAGATCGTTGGTAATTAAATGGCTTATTATAATTTAAATTATCTTTGGTTGGTATTAAACATTTTATTCTACTTTGGGGTGATCATTATTTATGATATGGACCGGCGCCATAGTCTATGATAAAAATCCATGTAACAGAATGTGCTTACTATACAGTCAATAAACAGCAGTGGAGATAGACAGCAAAATTGGTAATCATGGAATTGGACATTACTTAACTACTAGTTGTAGTTCCTCTCTGTCAAGTGTTCATGATGAAGGAAATTAAGTAATAAGAGGTTTCAGTCCATAATATTATAAGTCTATTAGCAGATTGAAGTTTCATAAAGAAGCTTGCGACTCAAGTGTAATCGCTCTTTTAAAATCTACTTTTGTATAATGGCATTACTATTATAGTAGCTAAAGTCTTGCTTCTTAATTTTAATATTAATAATGTTAAAAAGTAATATGAAACCAAAAGAAATTCCATTTTTCACGTTTGATTTAGCGTATTGGCCTATAGTTTCCCAAGGGCGAAGCCGCTACCCGCGCCTCGCTTCTAATTATAACAGTTTGACATTCTCTGTCGACTGATGTGTGGATGTAACGCTGCACTCGCTAGAACACTGCTATATTGTTTATGACGTATATATTATAATGTTTGTCAATGAGTTATGTATTTATATATAGCCCGCTGCGTTTCTTTTTGTCGTGTTCAGGTGCCAAGTGAATGCAATTGTGTCGTATGTTTTATCACGATGTACTATAAAACTTTTAACGTTTATATTGTATCATCAAAAGTGTGTTATAGGAAATACTTCGTGTTCACTTTAATACAATGGATATAGTATACTAAAATTACACGCTAGTTATGATATTCGCAGTGCCATTTTTTATTGGCTCATTAGTGCAGAACAATTGTCACTTTGAGCACAAGCTACTTCGTCTTCCAAATGGGAACACAGCATTGGTCATACCCTATTATCTATTTATGTAAAGCTGCGTGCTCTTTTGTCTGAAACAGCTCTTTTGACACTGGACTCGCCGACCCGGAGTCCAGGAACTAATTATATTGATTATGAAACACTACTCGGCAATGAAAAACGTGAAGAGGACGTTTAAACGACAAAACATTTAAAATAAAGATCCGATCCTCCTGACCTTAGTACATTGATACTACTTTATTTAAAGAGAATAGGAGAAAATGAATTCAATGATTAATCTTTCTTCGAAGGTTCTTTTCTAAAACGGTAATTGCGTAATACATGACGTATTTAGAAGTGGAAAGCAAGTACGGGTTGGAGGAATGGAAGGTATCTTGCCTCCAAACGGCACGACAAATCCACAATAGAAATAAGAGTATAATGGAGTGTATTTGGTAAGCTCTGTGCCCATACGTAGAGAAATGCTGGCAGATAGTTATAAAAATTGTAAACTACTTACTCGATAGTAATCTGTACAGTTTTATATAGTCAAATTAAGCTGTAAGCAAGAAAGACAGAACATGTTAAAGAGACATCATAAATAAAATGCTAGTATTGCAATACATCTGCATAATTTCTTTATGGAAATAAATGCTAAAGCAGTGACCTAATATGAAGTTTGTGACGCGATAGCGTAAAGGTGCATAAAATTAAAAAAAAACTATACATTCTTTGTTAGTACAAATTTGCTGCCTTAACTTTAAATTTTCATAATAGTTCCTTGGTAGAAATACGTCGTTGTTTAGCTTTCCCATATTTATTTTAAAGGGATATTATTATCAAAATGTAGCTTTTCAGCAAAATCAGAAAGAATTTCTATGCCGTTTCTGATGCCAATGACCGTGTGTTATGAATACAGCGCGGAATGTCGTTAAATAAGAGTATACTATGAACATTAAAACACATGCTTTCAACACTACTTTACGATGATTAAGCTGTTCGATGAAAATAACCATCATTTACGGAATTACTATATACACATTGTACGCGACGGATGTATTAAAAACGCGTTAAATTTTTACCTTTACAACTTAAAGGGACAGTTAAGATTAAGTAAAACTGTAATGTAATTTATTACTTGCTGGCTCATACTATATATATAAATGGACACTTATATATAGATACGTATGTGATAGCTAATTATGCAAATAAATAGTAAGAAATTGCGTTTAACCAGAATCTTATAAAGGAGGCATGTCTGGTAGCTACTTCATACAAAATTTCACTTTCCTGAAGCAATAATAGTCTATGATTTTAGTCTTTTTGGAAACTAGGCGAAGGTATATATTAATTGAATGCTGTATAAAAAATATAATTTTTTGCGATTTCACACCATTGAAAAAGTATGTATCAGTCGGCGGTATGCCATTACATGAGTATCTGATATGAGTACTTACAATTTTCTCTGGAAGCTTGCACAACATGATAAATTGAATCTAACATTTTGTAATATATTTGTTTGACTATTTCGTTACGTATACACCAATTATTGAATAGAATTACTGTATCTCATAGTAAAATCAAACAATCAACCGGCCTAATTATTATTTTATATTATAATATCAGAAACTCATGAACTAATGTCCGTTATTCGAATGAAATAAGGTTATTGCATGATTTAAATTACAAGTGTCACCTTTGGATGTGATAAAATATACCTTTGTTCGCACCGCAGTATCGATTCCTTCGTACCACCAGTGCTGGACACCGGTACCGCTACCACTTGCTACCGCGCAAAATAAAACAAAACAAATAAAACACACACACTTCAGCCGTACACTATTTCGTACGCGACCGGCGATAACCGCCACTGTTCACTTTTCTCCACTTTGAACAAATTTATATTAAAGCGGGGAAAATAAAATGAATACAATCAGATAAAGCGTTTAAACTGTAGATAGAGTTATTGAGAAAATGACATGCATCCTAATAAAAGTTTCAGGAGGTTGTCCGTTTATTCATTTGTACGGCGCGAACGGAGGGGGTGAAAGTTTTCAGCGGAACGTTTGGAGGCGACTGTGCTTTTGTTACGCAACTCACTGCGGCGCGAGTCCGCCAGGGGGCAGTGCGCCGGCAGTGGCGCAGTGGCGGGCATGCGCGCTGGCACCCGCCCGGCGCTTTTGTGTTACGCTTTATGTACGATGTTTATTGGTTAACATCTGCCTTGTTAATTTATTAACACAAATCAATAAATATATTAAATAATAACGAAATCGCTTAATAAACCAAGGAAAATTCTTCGATACGATTACAAAACCAATTTATTACTTTGCTAAAATTATGTCAATGAATCGGCATGTTTGCTGAATTTGTACAAAATTTTAATTGTTAGCATATTTTATTTTCGTATCACGTCTCTTCGGTAGTCAGAATGGTAGTGAAAAGTCAATAACAACGGCTTTGGAGGTCAGGGTTCTTAGACATCGCGTGGAACCGCAGTAATAGCAAACAGCAGGCGAGACCTGCTTCGACCTCGCTTTTTAACCGTACTACGCCTAGTTTTATACAATAAAGGTTGCTTAACGTTAACGAGCAAATAATTTTGTTTGTACTTGACAAAAGACGCATGGCTTTTTTATTTTATGTGCCGTGCCACAAGTAAGAATGCTTCTGTAGATAATTTTTTTTTTTTAGAAAATGGTTTTGTAAAAATTTATTACAATAACTACGTCTGGCAGAAGACATTCAACGACTGATATAATTAAAGTATTTAAAAGGAGTTATTTGTAGATATCGTTAGCCAGCGACCGTTTTGAGAACAACACGAACATTATTGTTCCGATTTAAATCTTTACAATATAACACAAACAGGAAACCAAAGGAAAACATAACATCGAAGTGTTTGTGCTTTTAAAATAGCACCAGATCATCAACTTTCCAATACAAAATTACGGTTAAAGGAATATAGCTTCGTGGTAGGGATATTCGTAATCGTATTAGACGTTGCAATATTTTCTTTCAAATGTTTATCGTTTTGTGACTTTGTAAGTTAGCAATTTCATCAGCAACAGTACTAATCTCTTTATTACTAATAAAGTTCTGCCTTTACGGTGATTTTTACATATATTTTTATTGAATGTTGATTTTAGTGTTCGTCTTATCGACGATTTTACAGCTTCATTGGACACAGATGTAGTAGAATCCGGATTTAATAATATGTATGTATTATACAAAAATAAGTTGAGCTGAATGAGTAGACTGCACAGTTTAAAACCACCTTGTTATATACTCTAAGACATAACTAATCTAAAATAGGAATTCGTTTGGGTTCTAGAATAGAAGTAAAAAAGTATTGATATTATTTACACACTTTATTGAATTAACATAATGAAAACAAACATTAATAATTATATAGAAACTAACCTCAATGACAGTATACTGTAACCGTAAGTACAACATTTAGATTTATTAACATTAATCAATTCACAAACGATTAGATATGTTGACAAATACAGTAGTGATATTTGAAAGATATGACGAATTAGATATTTAACTAGTGATGAGATTGAACTTAAAAAACACTACGACGTACATGTCATTCACCTAAATACCACCGATTGTATTGAATAATATTAAAAAAAAACATATACATACACCTACTACATATAATACAGGTCCTATCTTTATTCTATCACAATGTTATTTTGTTAACCTTTGATCAAGATAATTATTTGTTTTGGTATTAGAGCAAATATTTGTGCCTTATATTTAATCTGATTCTCTCATAATTTTTATTTAATGTATTTATAGAACGACATTTTAGAGATTATAACTAATAATTAATAAGAGTTTCAAGATAGGACTCTGTAAATAAAAAGGGACAATAGCCATCAATCAATTGGATTGTCCAAATCCGAAATATTACATTATATAAAACGATTTTCATCTGATGTAAATATTATTTGAGTCCCGCGGTTGAGATAATGAAGTTGGTTATATGATGATTATGTTGATCAAACATCCTCAATTTTTAATGAAGTGAAAATTAAATGCTTTCTCTTTTGAAATTTCATTGGTGACATCTTCAAATATTATTGCCATTTCAACACTACTCTTAAGTATACTCAGTCGACAGGTTTTATCGTTTACACTTACACAGAATCAAATGTCATAGACGGCGTCTATGTAGGGTAAAAAGCATAGCATTGTGTCTTAAGGTCCGTATACGCGTTTACTTGCGAACTGTGCCGTAATTAATACGAATAACTACGTGCAATGTGATTTATTTATACAAAGCAGTAGCTTTAATGATTACAAAATATATAAGGTTGTGGGTCGATTTTAATTTGTAGTGAACATGGAGGTGTCCTACCATCTGTATTTTTATTACCCTGGTAATCTACTGCATAGTTCATAATTTGAATTAGGTACTAATTAAATTGTATCTAAAGGGATTGAAGCAAATATTACATATATATATATAGATATATATATTGTATATGCATAACAAATTACACAACCCTTATTACCCAATCGTCTCAAACCTGTATGTGGATTTATATTAGTGAAGAAGTTAGCAAAATACTTTATTTAGCACATCTTTTTATTCTCTTACGTTAAATATCAATCGATTAAGTATTCGATACATTCAGAATATTCCAAATACGATAAGTGGTATTTCTACAATGCATTCGCTGCTGCGTAATCAAAAATAGGGGATATTCATATATAAAAGTAGGTGCAATAAGAAAATTCAGGTGCTAACACGAATTATTTAAAAAAATTCACTATTACATTTAGTATAATATTTGCTAAAATTGAATTTAATTATTACTAATAAAATAGCGCAGTTCGACCCTGTCAATAAAGGCTAATAATTTATAACGCTCGACAAAAATTTAAAACACCACAGAAATTAAATTGAATACATAACTGCTTATAAACGTATACGTATAACTTCAAACAATAAATTTATCCTTAACCGTTTTTTCTACTAAACTGACGAATATTAGACAACATAAAACGTTTTGGAGCCGATACGCAGCTTTTGCAAATGTGTTTTTAATGTGACACATTTACCGGCCCAAAACATATAACTAAGTCTTTATCCAAAAAATCCGATCACAGCTACACTGAGATTTCATCTACGGCTCTATTAAAAAACACAAAAATCCATTACAATCACTTCTAGATAACATAAACATTTAAACAATTGAGCAAATAAAAATAACAGTAACAATGTTTTATAGCTACGCTAACACGAGTATAATAATATGATGTTTCTCTAATACCAAAAACGATACACGTAAAAATTAATACACGTGACGAAATAATTACTATTCACTAAATGTATTCATTATTGCATTGTACTAAATATATTATATATGCATCAACAAGATCAACACATCGAGTCTTTACATCTGAAACAATATTGATTTACATGTGAATACGATTGCGCTTCTGAAACTGAAACTGCCTTTTCATGTTCCTCGACCAGATTCCTCCAGCCGCAGCCACCTCCTCACAACCCAACTCTTCGACGTGCCTTCTTCGTCGATACGAGCTAATAAAGCGTGTACTACGACTACCTGCACACCACCGACCTCACTCGCACTCTAAGCTCTAACTGACGTAGCCTTTTGCACTAAAGTGCGATCCTTCACCATAATCACAGCTAGAAACTTCTAGTATTACACACACACACAATACTGTCGCCATTACTGTTACCGCTAAATATTAAATTCTATATTTTAAACCTGTGTGATATTTAAATGTACAAAGCTCTATACATTGTCTTATATGAAAACATTTTTTTCATTATAAATAATTGATTTCATCATTTTTATTGCTAATTTCATATACTTGCTGTAAGATCGCGCAAAAACAACTAAACGATAACACGTCGAATATATACATATATAACAATTTTTTTTTAAGAATAAATTAAAATAATAGAAATATCGATTGAAACAGAATTTTGACTAGAGTGTATAAAAAAATTACGTCTTTTTTTAATTTTACATGATTTGACTAGTACACGTAGAGATATGCTTTGAATGTTAAATTCCACACCCATACATACAAGAAGTCCAATTAATGATTTCCCGACAACTTTGGCACACAAAGTTATTAACTTTACATAATTATTAAAGAAATTCAGAAAGGGGAAGACTTTGGGGACAGTTTATATAATAAGGATATGTTTCAAGAACATTTAATCTAATTGTGGTGACTTACAACTAGGGTGCAGACATATATTGGATAAAATTGAATTACTTGAAGTAATTATTTAATATTGAAATGTCTCCGGGGGTCTGTAAAAACCCTCGTCTTATTGAAGTATATTCATTCTTTATTGGCACAAATGTATTACTTGGCACTAATTATTTTTCATTTTCGTTATGTGTTCACCGAAAAGCATATTATTACACTGGTCCTATATTTATCTTAAACTAAGTATTTTTTTATTTTCATTTTAAGTTTTTTTTTTTGGAAATATTACGTTTACCGTCGGACTATCTATACTTTTGAACTAACACTAAAATTTCGGCATTCCGGAGAGGGTAAAAAAATATAAAATGAAATGCTCTCTACTTTTAATAATTAAGCGTTAACTATAATCAGAATAATTTAGCATAAATCCACAACATTATTAATGTTTAAACAAACTTTAACAATCTTTGGCTTGATCCCTAGACCAATATCATACATTCGAATTAAAATTTTCAGTAGCCGATTTATAAAGTTGTATATTATTGTAAGAGATCTTCGATTGTAAAATAAATAAGAAGACTATCACAATTAGCAACGCTATTTTTTTATAACTAACGTCTTTTTTATTGCAGACGAGTTTATTTGATTTCTTTCCTCCATTGTATGTAAGTTTCTTAAAGGATTTGATCCCATCGGTTTCATAATGTTGCGTCTGATTGACGCGACTGTTAGATAGATACCTTATGCACTTGACTCAATAGGCTAGTCGGCGTTGGTGAGCAGCAAGAGATATATTATTTTTTTATTAACGGGGAGCTTACACTTGAACTCAATTTTATACGGTATTAAGCGAAAAAGAGGACGCGAATAATTAAGCGTACTCAACCAGAATACTCTGGCTCTCATGTGTTAGTAGCCAGAACACAACGGATGCTGTTGCGGCGCAGATTTACAATGTGAGAGTGTTAGTGATCCAGGCGGATTTAAAAACATGGTCCAAGTATTTAAAAAGAGACTTCAAAGGAAAGTGCTTAGCCATTGCGCCAAGGAGGCAATTAAGTATAATTCATATTTTGCCTGCTAAATTCATGCTTTGTTTTTGCTTCCTAAAATAAATCCAAGCCACCAGCCGTACATGCCAATGGCCGTTAGTGCACAAGATCGCTTGTGTTACCTTATTAACAAGGTATTAATATTTACAAATATTGTCTTTAACCCTCTCACTCTGTAATCTAATCTAATTCTACGCTACGTCAGCGGTTTCGAGCTCGATAGTAACACAGCTACGCCTATTTTGAACTGACGACCGATAAAAAATAACTGCACGTTCTGTTAACTTCTGATCTGTAGCGATCGATAAAAAAAACTAAAGAAACAACAGATAATTAATTCACTCGATCGCTTAACTTCATAGTAAATTCGATCAGTTTAGTTAACACCCGATGACGTAAATTTCAATCCTTGAACAGTAAACGATGGCTGGAACGGAAACAGAAACGAACTCCTTTTAATTACTTGCGCTTTGTGGTCTGTCTTCGTGTTTACTGTTCACGGATTTATCAAAAAAAAATTAAATATCAGTCGCTTTAAATCCTTTTTCTTATAGCATTTACAAGTTCCTAATACGATTTTAAATTACCCCATGCATTTCTTTTATTACTACCCCTCAGTTTATCGAGCGCGCGATCTACCCTCCCCTCACTCCATTTAATTAAATAGTGGAGAATAAATATAAGAATATCTAAAATACTTATAAACTCGTAACAAATGTAAACATACATGTTCAGCTATGTGCCAATTGCTTTCCCCTTCTTGATTTTGATCTGTTCGGTCTCGTCTTTCAGTTGAAAAAAAATATCGGAGCCAGATTTCCGTAGTGCGGCTGGTGGTACACGTAGGCGCGGTGGTTGTGGTGTTGTTTGTACGCAACGTTAGACCTCTGGCCGCGGAGCCCCATTCAATGTATCGGCGCTTTCACGATGTGGTTCGGAGCGATGTAGTGGTAGCCGGGCATAGGCAACCCGGCCGTCTCCATCGTGATTCTGAAATGTCAACCAATATACTAACGAATAAAATTACAAACAACATTCCTTTTATACAATTTGTTATGGATGGAATTGAAAACGCTAGGAGCTGAATGTAGACATTATGAGGGGAGTAAGAAAGAAAATTTAAAATTTAACAACATGCGCCAATACTGCGGGATAATCTAGGAAAAAAATTAAAATTTAAAGGATACCTCTTACCGGGATATTGGATGATCCGGTTGGCTGTAGGATGTAGGTACTCGATAGGCCGGTTCAGCATTTCAGGTATCACGGGAAATGTTTTGGTCTACAGGAATATTGGCGTGGGTTCTTGGAGGCTTAGCATTAACTATATGTTTACCTGTGCTTAACACACACAAATAATTATACAACAAAAAAGTACATAAATGAAACCACACGCAGGTACTGTTATTATTTTATTAAGTATTTAATTAAAACAATAGTTTCACTTAATGATCCTAGCGAGTAATAAGATTCCTGAAAAGATACGAAAAACGTCTACGTTCTTAAAATTAACATGATTTTATTATAAATAAAATTATATTGGCAGCCAAATAATGTTTTCCCAAGTGGAACTACATCTAAAGTTACATTTGAATTGGACCTCGATTTTCAAGTTCACACTAAGTAATAAAATATCGTAAGGCCTTCCGCCACGTGAAGTTTAAACCCCCTGTTTAACTCTTTCACAGATAAAACATAGTTTTGGCAAAGTTCCCGCCATATGTTGCTGAGGAAGAAACCATGTCGCTCAGAAGACCTGCCCTCCATTGCCATTACTAAGAGTCTAATTCGCTTAGCTATTTCTAATTAACAATATCTTATCTTACCGAGATATAAATATAAAACATTCTGGATCTACAATCTATCAATCGATGGAAACGTTTAATATAACCGGTCAAATTTCAAACGGGAAAGTGCAAAATATGGTGCGAAATAATATTACTTAAAAGTTATTCACTATGATACAGAAACATCTTTTATACTTATATAAGATACAAGGAATAAAAGAAATTTTCGACTTTCTTATTTAATATAATGAAATAAATAGAAAAGTTAAATACTAAACGTTTTATCTACTGATACAAATGCGTTTCATATTATCTCCCATTTTAAAATACACAGAGCCGACTCTTATTTGCGGCCTCAAACCGTACTTCGTAACTTTTTCATTGTTTATAGTGTAATGAAGTTCTCAAGATAATAGTTTCATCATTATAAGTTTCAATAAAAATCTAGGCGTTGTAAAACAATTAATTCTCAACTAATTTTAAATATTTTTTTTACATGGTGGTAAATGTAAGCGCACATCAGAAGGTTGTGTGTTAGAATAATGTATACAATAGTGTGTTAGTCGATTTATGGTAAAATTTTGAATATTGGTAAAATCAATATTGTACTAATTATAATGCTTAAAGAGAAAACTAATGTTTGTATACTACAACTTAACAGCAGCGATAGGCGCGAGGGTGGTACCTATCTGTATGATCTTTAGCATCGGAGACCTACCGCCAGATTATTCAACAACTTTTTATTGTAAAAAAAGCATCTTCATAATACCAAGTACAGTTTGACGCCTGCACTCAACACCCTGTTTCACGATTTCATTATGACTTAATATTAATTCACCGCAAAGCACCTGCCTGCTCCTCTCATCACTACTTTTAAGCTTCTATGTATTCACTACTATTGTCACGATCCCTAGATATTTATTCTGTCTGATGTTTTTTTTTTTTTATAATTATAACCATACGTACAAACACATTGAAAACTCTATTTTGTCAAAAATATGATTTAATATGAAAACAAAGCTTTCAATGTTCTATACATAGTTTACAACAAATGGAAGATTGGTGTATAAAAAATTCATCATTACTAAACGATTACATGAAAATTTTTAATGAAATATTAGAAATGTTTAATTTTTATAATGTTTTTTCATCTTTTTGCGGAATTGGGTTTTTAGTGTACAAATGTTTAGTGCTCAAGTTATACCAAATCGAATAATTCATTAAAATATTATAACGTTTACTTTGCAAAAACGGTTAATGTTTATTATTTAAAACATTTTCCATGGTTTCTTGCTGTGGCGAACAGTACTTGAAGGCGAAAAAAAATATATGTAATTATCGCCATTAAAACTGTGTGTACATAAGTGATGAATAAAAGTTTATTAAGAATTTGGTACACATTTTTAAAGCAGTCTTTAAAAATTACGCTTTTAGTATGAGTTGTATTTTTGTTAATACGAACCATCCTAAAATAGTTTGTAAGTTGTTTAATTATAACACGCGCTACAAGTTTAGATATAGTTAATATGTGTCTACCAATCATAATAAAGTTACGCACCCATGAATAAAATCAGAGACAATGACACGTAAATTACAAGAATAATTTAAAGTAATATTATTGATTTGTTAATAAGGAAAGACTTTTAACTTTGTTAGTGTATGAATCTTAAGACCAGAGAAAAAAACTACTCTCTTTTTTAATTATTACAATACATAAATTAATTTAAAATGATATATGTATTGTTTTTATTTTAAACCATACGATAACCGCGAAGCTGAGCTAATCGAATAAAAAGGATAAACGGTATTGCTGTTTGTCTGCTTGCTTTTCTCAACGAAACGGATTTACATGATAAGTGAGTTTATAAAAATAATAAACCCAGTCAATGTTCGCATTGCTGGAACTCAGAACTCCTCATGAGAGTCGAAGCCATTCTTCTATAGCATTGGTCAAGTGCAGGTCAGTGAATGATGTGAAAGTATAAGAGACAATATAAAGTTTTCGGAGCCGTGATAGCCTAGTGGTTTGGGACTTCGGCCTCCGTTCGGAGGTCGCGGGATTGAACCCAGCGCGCACCATCGACTTTTTTGAGTTATGTGCGTTTTAAGAAATTAAATATCACGGGCTTTATCCGCCAACCCGCACTTAGCCAGCGTGGTGGAGTATGGCCAAAACTATCTCCATTATGAGAGAAAGCCCGGAGTCCCAGCAGTGAGAACATTAAGTAGGCTGTTAAAAAAAATAAGTTTTCGCGCGCATATTATCAAAATAACTTTTTATTTCGGCCCACTATATGTTCCCACTGCAGGGACCAAAATAACTAATTATTTTATTTGAAACTTCAGATTTAATACCAAAAATGCAGTTTGCGTTTTTTCAGTATAAAAATATGAAATTCAATAACATTGGATTGTTATAGTAAATGAAACGTTAATTAGAATTACCACGTTACTACAATTTATCTCGTCCACGTTAAATATTTTTTTTCATGATTGTATTTAACATAATTAACATAAGAAAAAGAAATTAATGCATTGATTTCCGTCGTGTCGTTTTTCCATATGAAATCATTGAGCCCTCTTTAATATTTCCACTGCTGAAGCTCGGGGCCTTTTCTTACAACGAGGAAGAGGAGACAAGGCAAATTGTCAACACCACCCAATCCCATTCAATGGTACCCAATACAATCTTAAAAAATCAAATATGAATTGCGCGGAGATCACCATAGATGGCTCCCAAATGGTAAAAGATTGATCGAAAGATTCAATATAAACAATTATAAACTATTTTCTTACAAACAAAAACCCCAAAGTTATGATGTGATTTTAATTATGATAGTCACAAAAAAATGATTTAACTTAGATAATATATCTCGTAATACTTAATGTAATAAGTAAACAAACAGACACGACGCGCGATTGATGGCGGCCGTTCATTCTTTGGATGACTTCAGTCCAGAAAAGAATACAAAAAAAAATTCCAATGGCACCTAATATGGGTTATATTTATTCCGCTCTTTCGAGGTCTTTGTAGGTGTGTCCTCTTCCTGGCGTCGTTGGCTGAAGGATTTGTGGTTGCGATGTACACCGGTGGTCTGAACGGATTGTGCGCTGTTCCCGCTGAGGAGATCTGTGAGACCCCCGAGGGTAGTGAGGGAATTAAGGGCTCCGAGGGCGCCGGTCTTGGTGAGGAGTTGCGCAAGAGGAATAGCGGAGGCCAAAGGGTTGTTTGTAGAACTCGACGAACCCCCCGAAGTGCTACCCTCGAGATTCGCCTTCTGGAGCTCCACACTGCGGGAGCGGGACTGGATATTTGTAAAGGGCCAGGCGAAAAAGAGGACCGCGTCGAATTTTATCTACACTTATTTACCGCAAATTTTTCTATGATAACTTGTATATAACTAAATCGCGAATGAAACAGTAAATGTATATAAGACAAAATTAAGAAATATATATAACTAAACAAGACATTGTGTGATGTACGTAAAATATAATTTAAAGAAAAAAAAAATTAATAGTCAATTGTCTAAAATAAATGTCTTTCGACGCGGCCCAAAAAAAAGGTTAAGATCAATAAAAGGAAGATTACAGGAAGTTAAATCGATCTGGGTCTAAAAGGCGAAAACTTTTCGGACTTTCGGATAGATAAATCAAACGGATGTTTATACATGTGATGCTTGTCACTTACCTCATGTTTATGAGGTACTGAGCGAGCGCCACGGAGTCCGGGTTGCCGGATATGGTTATGGTGCGGTCAGTACTTCCGCCTTCGCGCTCCTCGCAGTTCGATATCCGGATCATTGCACCAGAGATTTGGCGAATCTCGGCGATTTTAGTGCCACCCTTCGGAATAATACTATGTTTTACTGTACTGTATAGGAATAACATTTTAAACGACTTGATAAGACATTAATTTTAGTTATACTGGTAAGGTTAGATATAGGCCGGAGATCGTGGTAGCAAGTGAAATTACTGAACTAACTTTTAGTGTCTCAAAGCTATGAGTAGAGTACTATTAGACAAAGCACTTGGCAAAGTGTTGACCCGGAAAAAATGTGGAATTTACTAATTGTATTACTATAAGTTTTAAGATACATTAATAATATTAGTACGTTTTATTATCGTTAAGAAAAGCTTTAGTAATTTGGTTATAATTCAGTTTCATTTCATTAACTAAAGTATTGTATACAGCTCTCAAATTGTTTTACTCACCTTCCCAATGATACATCCAATGAGCTCATTGGGTACGGTCATTTCGTGGGACTGCTGATTAGTGGCGGGCTGGTTGCGGCCCTGATTGGAAGTGCGCAGTTGCGAACCGGCTAAAGCGGCCAATGCTGAAATCATAACAATAGCATATTATAATTAAATTGTGTTACAAAGTTAAACAATTAACGATTACTTTATGTTGTAGTCACCAGAACTACAAATCTGGAAACATTTTTAATGACACCAGAATAAAAATTTACAAGATTATTGAAAAATTAAATGAATTTTTATAGCAGATTTTAAAACACCTAATTTAAGATTATTTAATCTCCATAAAAAACATGAATAATAATTTCAAAATTAACCAAACCACTTTGTAGACATTGTTGTATTGACAATATGGCGATAAACATAAAATGTTCTCTTAAATGACTTGTTAAATTTTTCTGTCGATGGCATTCTTTGGTAGATAAATAATAACACACTTGCTAATAAATGTAGCATTAATTAGGATGATAAACACTATACCACATTGTGCTAGTCACTTGGATTGCATCTTAAACGCCCTTCGAAATGAAGTAGTTTTTGCGTTTTACTCATTGTAAGAAATAGAAACTCTTGAGGTGTCTTTGTTTGTGGTTACAAAAAAATAGGGGTTCATTATTCGTAGGCGAGGACAAAAGTCTATCTGGGATCGATAGTAAAGAACTTAAATAATGGCTTGACTTCACCTATCAATGTAGGTAATTTAATAAATTATTATCTTATTGTATTGTTAACCAATCAATTCTCACTTTTTTCCGATAAATATTGGACTCTCACGATTGAAATTTCCACATGGCAAATTTCATACAACGGAACCAGTTATTTTTTGTATGTTGTCTGTGAGAAAAAAATCTGGGAACCTCTGATCTAGACTAAGATGTCGAAGAATCCTACTACCAGCTTGTGATGTGTGGTAAGGTCTACAGTGTTTAGTCATGGCATAGTATAAACTTTAATGTAAAGAAATTATTCATGAAACTAACTTCTCTCACCTGCTGGATTCAACCCTCCTGTGTTAGCTGGTGCGAGACCACCGAGCCCAAGTGCTGCGAGTCCTGCTAAAGGTGATTTAGCCAAACCACCAATCTATTAAAACATCCAAAACGAGTATTAAAAAACAGAATATACAGTAATAAAATACATTTTAAAACATTAAATAAGTATTGTAAAATATCTTTAATAGAAACAATAAATGTTTGAACGAGTTTTGAAATTTTATTTTTTAAAGACGAGTTAAGCAACTTAATAAGGCTTTAGTAAATTAAATGTCCAAATTATTAAAAATGTTAATTTTACAATACTTGGGGACGTAATTAGAAATTAGACAGTTATAAACATTGCGATTCCAGATTGCTTCAGTAAACAATCTGAAAGACAAGTTGCTAGTTATTTCAGACACAAATATTATCAGCTCCAGCTGCTTGTTTTCGTCTTCACTGACATTGCCGGGATGGGATCGCTGGATAGGGTTACCTGGGTAGAAAGTAGATTATCAAAATAATAACACTAGAAAAAATTCGCAATTTGAGATTAGTATGAATGAATTATTCAAATTATGTAAATCACTAGCTATCCATATCCGAGAAACATTTTCTTAAAAAAATATTCGGTGCGTAAATATGGATACTCTGAAGCAGAAGGTGCTTGCGAATTTTCTCATAAGCGTTTGTCTGAAAACCGTTTTACAACCACATTGTGAGTTTTGAATGATGCTGCCCAAATCCAATACGCGCCGTTAGGATGTGGCAAAATTTAGATGTTTTTCTTTTTCTTTTTAAAAATTATCATCGTAACACGGTCACGACATGCGTATCCATTGTTAATTGGTTGATTTAGTCGTTGATAAAATAAAATATATAAATATAAATATTGTAGGAGGCGAGGTAAAGGCTAAATAAGGAAAGGTGCATTTGTGGGAATGTTTGAGTTTTATATTTTAATACAGTGATTTTTAATAAACGTAAAAGCTTCAACATCTCGGCGATGCCAGAAAACAAACAGATAAAGCTCGAAGTATATTTTTTATGTTTTAACTATAATAGATGGTCATATGTGCTGAAATTAATAAAGGAAACATCTATCTACACATGTCGATTAAGGATACCGACAAGGAATCAAGTGCATAAATGACAGGATTTCAATATACAAGTTTTATAAGCACGGGGTTCATAAACAGCGCAAAATAATTGAAATTAACCACTACATTCCATACTGTTCGGGGTACTAATTACAATTAATAAATTATATGGTAGCTACATGAGGATTCGACACCACACATTCAAACCAGTTTTAAGGGAGCCGGGGCAGCACCAATCACATAATAATCAAGCAACCTCATGGAGAAACGGTAATGAATACAATGAATACAAATTAAAATATTTCTTCATTACAAATTAAACTTGGTCATAAAATTTTCCATAATAATTGTTTAGATTGTAGTGCCATTATGAAAAGAGATAATTAATTCAAATCACTAATAACGATAGGAAAGATTTTTCTTATAAAGAAAGAAGTAACGTTTGAACAGAAATTAGAAGTATCAAGTTTTTACAGGTAAACAAGTTTAACCAGAGCAACTCAACACTTAAAAGTTGTTGAAGGGCTATTTGGTCACATGTATCTAACAAATAACTACAATACACTTCTAACTACAAAAGTGCATTATTAACTACTACACGTATGCGATAGATTGTCGTGACACCGAGGCGGCAAAAAATTTGCAATTTATTTTAACTCTTTAATTAGTTGACATTACTTTTGGTATAAATCTACTTAATTAAATGAAAACCAAAGCGGTTTGTTTTACTTATATATTTTTTTATATAGAAAATCGTGAAAAGCTTTGGTTTCTTTAAAACCATAATCGTTGTGGAGTTTAAAAATATTCACGAACACATAATCCGAAATTTTTAAGGTGGACCGTAATTAATACATTCGAAGACAAAATATATTAATTTTTAATCAATGAAGTGAGAAGAGTATAGAAGTATCTCTTTGCCCGTAACAATATGGCGTTAGTTGAGATGATCTACATTACACAACATTTAGTACGCCGCCTTGTGACCGACACGAGATGTTGCTTGATTGTTGTTTTGTCTACAATACTTTCCATGATAAGCAATACAATAGCGGGTAACATTTAAATAATACTGGAAAATAACCCTTCAACGGACAACATCCAGGGTTAAATTAAATCGGTAGTCAGGGACACTATCTCCATGAGGTAACCAGTGGAGCATTTAGACTCACAAGGTGGTGTTCGTGGAGCGGCGGTGGTAGCAGATGGTGGGGCGGCAGAGCGCCCACAAGGGGCGGCTTCACCTCGAGCAGTGGAAACATCGGTGCGCACACCGCCTGCACACCACGCCACCGATATTACAACTTGTGTATATAATCATCATCGTTC
>DWHU01000326.1:0-21233 GCA_018247975.1 Parides photinus
TTTGAATCATTCCTTTATTATTGCCGCATATCCAGATTAAGATAAAATGTTTTGAGGCTAACTCGGTTATAACCCAGCTAGCCCTAAAACAATGTCATAAAACGAGTATTTTTTACTGTAATATTGACATATCTCTGTCGCTAGCTGGTAGAAAACTCTTTTAGGGTTAAACTTGTCTTTGAACTTTTCTCTCTTCACCTTTGTTAGTTTATTTTGTCCTCGTGTGTACAATAAAGAATAAAGAAAGAAAGACGTTAAAAACGTTAGTAGTGAAAAACTACAAAATGCAGTTGTTTAAGGTTATACACTTAAAATTAATATACAAACTTAAGCTATCAACATTATTCAACATTAAAAATACGTCCCGTTTCAAATAGCATAGAAATGGAGCGCTTCCTATTATATTAGAATCGTCGATAGTTTTCTGCATCGCGTCTTGCCTTCGCTGCATAAAATAAAATATCTTATAAATTGAAAACTCACGTCGACCGATGCTTCAATATCATGACTCGATACCTTTGAATATTACCATTATATATGACTGGGGGTAGTTTATAACCCTTTTATTTCACAGGAAAAAAATATGAAAGAATATCACACGCTTGTATATTAAAAGTCAAGAATACTATAATTCTTTAATATACACCAATAGATCGTTAATAAGTATGTGATGTGTACCGTTAACGGGTGTGGTGGATACTAGCACGTGTAGCGAGCAAAGACCTCTCCAAAAATAATGTATTGTGATTGAATACACGAAGTACGGTACATTCTTTTCCTAGCTAGTAATTGGCATTTTTATTTAAATATATAGTTATAATAATAATAGTCATACAAATCTTTGAGCACTCGGTTAGTAACTCGTGATATAAGAAATCCTAAAAACCCCTCTGGGAATAAGTTAACAAATTGATGAAAATAATAATAAAAATGGTTAATAACCGAGTAAGTACTATTTTTGACGTTTAACGTATACTTTAAAAACTATATTTTTAGTTATTGATTCTTCCTTTCTACAACACGGACACTTATACATTGATAGAAATATAACCTGTAAATATTATAAAGTTTATTGTATGTGTTATGTTTGTTTATTTTTATTGAAAGCATTGATAATTTAATTGTAAAAGCTCAGGAATTACGCGTAATGCGATTTGATGAGGCGTGGATTCCTTCCCCATTGCGCTTGAGTTTCCGCCGGAAGTGAGCATTGTTAGGTAAGTGACATATTCTTAGAACGACAGGTTTTTATTACTGCCTAATTGCACCATCACACTCATGGCTGACGAAGTGTTTAATAGTCTGTTTATTCGAGGAAGATTGCAGTCCAATTGAGAATGGTTACATAAACAACTGTTTAACGAATACTTTTTATCTGATGTAGAAACACCAAATTGTTACAAGAATCAAAGAAACACAAAACTCAATTAAAAGTTCCTCAAAGATAGACTTTGACATTACGGTAAGAAAATTTTATTTTGTATCCAAACCATTCTTATGTCGTGTATCTCATAGAGATATCAATATTAGGTAAACGCTAAGAATAATTATTTGTCTGAACTAGTTAAGATCGTAAACAAATAAAATTTTTTTAAGTTACAAACAACAATTAGGAGTATATTCCTATCGTTTATAAAGTACATACATGTATTTATAACGCAAAGTAGAAAGCAGCAGCTGTAAGTAGAAAAGAGAAGAGAATTATGTTAATGGAAGTACGATAGACAAGAATGGACAGAAGAGTAGGGGACGAAACTAGATACGTAGTGTGAAAAAGGATGTCCGTATAAAAAGATTGGATTATCAGTTAACGCTTGATAAAATTGAATGGAAGATTGAGCTAACCTCACATGTAGCGGAAAAGAGACAAAATATTGTTGATTATATATAATGAACATATTTACGCGATCTTTAATTACCATTTTTGTTTTATACGCAGCAGTAAATTATCGGTTTGTTCATAAATTATTAGTAATGAAAACGTATTCTTTCATTTTTAAATCAAGTCAACTCCTTCAGCGCTATGACACTCGAGAGTCGAGTGCAAAAAGAAAAGAGACAGCGCCCCAGTCATGTTTTTAGACTTAATTGAGGCGAGAACAGGCCAAAGTTGGCTGGCAGTGCTCATTAAGAACAACAAACAAGGGGCTAAGTACCGTCGCAGAGAGGCCCGCACGAAGTAATCGGCTTGTACTGGAGAGGCAAGGCGCCGCTGTAAACGAATCGCATCAAATCACGCCTTTGAATACATAAAATGTTTTGACCAACTTCTGCACGAGCTTATTATTTCGATGACTTACAAATTTAATATTCACAAATTTTCACGAAGTCCGTACAGCAGTTCATTACCGATGTAAATACAGCTACATCATAGCAATATAATACTGCTGTATTACCGTCATCAATAATAAATAGTTTAAAATAATGTCTTCCACAAGAATTCAATTTGTCGCATCATTATCACCATACACCAATACAGTAAAAACGTGTCGAAACCAATATACTTACGGCGAATGGTAAGATCGTATTAAAAGAGATTACGGTTTTATTAGGAGCACCGCCATAAAATCAACACGTAGAATTTCTATTTAATGAAAATACCGCTCGAAAGCATTTACTTTGTCCGTCCGAATGCGACCACTTGTGGTGAGACGGGTAGGATTAGACCGACAAAGTAAGGCCGGTTAAAACGTTAAATATTTAAACTTTGATAAATATACATACGTTTTTAGAATACTTACTAGTAAAACGTATTTTCATTCATAAAATTATATTATTGCAACTCACAATTTAGTAAATAAACTGTTACGATAATACTCACAAATTTTGACCAATGTATTGTAAAAAATATTAGAATATTCTTGAAATTGTTTATTACCAAGAATTCTTAATTTGCCGTAACTAATAATCGAATGAATCGCGACAGACCGACAACAATATTTACAAATCATTCTTTCAGTGTCGCCAAATTGAGAAAGTGTTGCCAAATTAAAGAAACATAAAACACAATATATTTTATAATTATTTGAGTTATGTTAATAAAGATACATGTTACTCGATTGCAGAAGACAATCTTATTAATTTATTTAAAAATGTAACACATGTTTATCTACTGTTATAATGGCATCATTATGGTCTGATGAAGTCCCCATAAGCACTATTAGCACCGAGATTTGCAAAGCGGTGCCTCTATTCGCTGCGATAATAACGTGAAGTACATTGTATAATCAGGATATAGGAAAATACTTAAAGCTCTTAATAATAAATAATGACACAAGCATTTTTGCTATGCTATTATCCAACCTTTTAGTCCAACAGAAAGTTAATGTCATCTTAACACATTAAACTTATTACATTTATTTCCATTGAGTTTAAATATAAAAACAATATGTGAACTAAGACTACATATAATGGTCTGCATAACGGATTTTAAACTATTCAGGTTTTGCTTCTACCAGTGTCAAGTGATATTTTTAAACTTGGATTGTTCCTTTCATATATTCTAATTAGTTACATTTGCTTTTTGCCTTCGCCATTGAAGTAATTTTAACACTATCGTGAAAAATTAAAAATGTTCTATTAAGTAAGGCAAAAACATTATACGTATTAAATAAGTAAAAGTATTTATAATGAAATTCTGTGTATTTGTAGCATTACTGCCCTGAACAAATTTGTTATTTATATTTTATACCATATTCAATTAGTGCAAAATAAAATATAAAATTTCACGTAGCAAATGACAACTGGTTTTTGCGGTAATAATATTACAGTTAATTATACGTACTAGAATTACCGTACGTAGATTTAAACTATGCAAGAGATATTTATAATAAAACATAAGTAAGAAACCTATAAAATGACAAGAGTCTAGCAAGAAAAATACTTTACTATCAAAACTTTATATAAGTTAAATTTGCGGTCGGTGAGGATGTGCATCGCGAACATAAATAGCATATAAGATAACCCTTTCTCATAACTTTATCGAAGGTGAATGTGTGTACTGTAAATGAAGGCGAGGCCGGTTGTTATTCATTGATAAAGTGTTAACAGTGTTTGTTTCATTTTTCTTTAATATGAAGCAACGCGATGAGTAGTAAGTACATTGCAAAATGACCACATCTTTCTTTGAATACAACTAATAGCAGCTGCATTTTTTGGATAATGTTTAATCATCAACAAGGTTAATGTTTGAGTGATATGGATAGACAAATAAAAAATATTGTCAAGCATATTGCAAACAAGATCGTATTACTCGTCATATATATATATGTATATACATACATTGGGTAGATAACTTTGTATCAAAAAAATAATCAAAATCAAAAACCTCTCCGAAAAGCGACAAAATCAACATTATCCTTATCTAAATTCGGCGATACTTTATTCAAATAATAAATGTGAAAGTAAAAAACAATACTTATAACGCCAGAGTTAAAAAATCTTAATTTTTCTTTTTTTTGTGGGTTGAAAAAAAAATATTTTTCTTGCATTTGTTATAATAATTTTTGAGATATCTAGTTCAAAATGTTTTTAACGAAGAAAAAATTGCTTAATTAAATTTTTCTCTTATTTAAGAACACTTTACTGATTAAATAAATCGGAGACGAAAGTACTTTCATAAATTTATCAATAAATTTTAAAATATTTCTTATATTAATTTTCAAAATAAATATTAATAAGGAAATGTATTAGCGTTGGTTATTATTTAACATTCACATACCTCATAAAACGACTTATTAGCCTTTATTTATTGTAGTCAAACTTTCGTTAGTATACGCCGGAAGAAATTATTATTTTTACCGGAAAAAGCCAACAGAGGAAGTACCAATTTGTTATTATTTATTTATGTTTATTCTCAAAGCGGTGAACTAATAATTCACACACATATTAAACTGTACATCCGTTAGTTATATATCCCTTAATAGATTCCGGAAGTGTTAACGTTGTCACGAATGCCGCGGATCGTTTTTAACTCTTATACATGGGTATATTATTTTGATAAATTTGTGATGAAAAAAAATTTTACTAACAAATGAAAATTAAAAAGAGACATACATGCGCAGGCGTCGAGTAACGTGCGCATGTATGTGTAAGACTTTTAAAAAGAATAAATAAGGTTTAATAAAAACGCATTAATTTTATAAGGCAGAAATCTTGTTTGGTGCACTGAATAATGTATCTTATTATGTAATCGCACGAAATCATACGAAACACCGAAAACAAAATAAATCGTGTGAGTTTTGTGAAACTTTGTAAAATATCAAAAACCATGTGATCAAGTTATATGAACTTATCATATATCATATATCACCATAATTGTTACATACTGAAAAGTTGTATAGTAGTAAGTATTTAACAATATATAAAAAATAGTATAATCATACAATAACTACACAAAATGTATAAATGTTTACAATATTTAAACTATTGCATATTTTAAAAGATAATAACTATACGATCTCCGCTGTACGCCCACTGATTACATTGAAAATTAAAAACAATCTCGCTTAATCGAGTATTCAGTAAAATTTGTTGATAAGTACAACTTAAATCATATAACAATTTGTTTGTAGTGTGTATCTACAAGTGTTTATTTACAATGCATAAATACTTAAAGAAAGTAAACAATAGGCCGGTAGTCGATATTCGGTACGTAACATAGTTATTATGAAGCCGGTAAGTAGTGGAGCGGAAGTATCAAGTGTTTGTGAACTACGTCGAGGTTACACGGCGCTACGCTGTCGTAGCAAACATATGTTCGGACCACGCGGTAGTCGATCGATACGCGACAAGGCGGGCGGCGTGCACTTACCGTGCTCATCTTGAAGTTTAACTTTCGCTGCAACGCAGTCTCGAGGTGGAGCGCCATGATCGCCGTCACTAGTACACGTGAAAAGTTCTGTTAATAAATAAAAAAATTATAACATAGTTTAACGCGCCTAATTGAAAATATTTATGACTGCAACGAGTTGCGTATTGAATTCTGCGTGGCGGAGCGCGTGGTCACACGGCCATTTTAGCCGCCTGTCAAAAGTTGCGCGTCGCGGGCGCGTGGCGCTGCCGTCACCGTCGCTACGTCTGCGCAAAAGTAACCGACGGGCGCGATCTACGGATACGTTGGACGATTGAACTTGAGGGTGCATTTTCTACCGCCGTAATGGCAAGAGTTTCCGCTTCCGATTGATTTATAGTTAAACTTTTAATTGGGGTTAGAGTTACACTTTTATGCATGAAGTTAGATATTAAGTTACATTGTAATTTTATGTTTTCCAAGTTATCTCCATTATGTTTTACTGTGCTATATTTTAAAAACTTTTAAAGTAAAACTTATGTAGAATTTCAGTTTGAAAATAAATTCTATTATATTATTCAATTATATGAAGTTTTGATGTTTTCCATTGAATAACTACGTCGTCCTAATATAATTTAAGTTATCGATAAACTTACAGCTTCCTATATGAGACATATCTACGTGAACTTACATAAAAATAGTAAAGGCGAAGAAATCAAAAGGAAAAGAAGAATTAAAATTTATATTCTTCATGATTATGTGAAAGAAAATTAATTTCCGCACTCTGAATTTTGTTTTAATAAGATATTATATGACAGTCTCTTAAAATTAATATGACTTGACACATTAGCAGCTAGCAGTAAGATTGGTTTGTATATTTAGTTATTTAAAATTAACCAACACATCAACTTAGCGACAGTTAGGACAATATACATAGCACCACATTGTTTTTGAGGCTTTACGACTTAAAGTATTGTCTCTTTAAGTCACTAATTTCACTGGCTAAAACTGACATAAGCCTTTCCCAATGAAGACAACTTAGCCGGATCTCAAGCTATGCGCATCCAGTTGCTGTAAGTTGCCTTTGTTGCTATTTTTGTAAGCGATGTCCCTGTACAATAAATACCTGTCACCAGTAAAATAATACGTTTGCCGTCTGTTTGGGATGATTGTTGTATTACTTTTCATTAGTAAACATGTGAATAAATTCAATAGTCACGTAAATACCATGGAAAGGGGAATATATTCTGTTAAGGTTGTCAGGAGCACTCGTGTCAGTCAGCGCCGCCGACCGCCGCAACCAGCGCCCGCGCGACATAAAGTGCTCGGCAATATATTTTGATTAGCGCGCCATATATAACGGCGACAGACATCAAAAACGAATTACTGTGCTATTATTCGCGTGCACCGACTCCAGTTTCTAACACTTCGCAATAAAAGCTTTCCCGGAAAATATCTGAATTAATGTTCACAAGCTCGTTCCACGGCTTTGTGCGAACTTTATTTCTATGCATGCAATTATCTTTAATAACGCACTTTCCGTTAACCACAAACAAATTTTTTATCTGCACATATAATATTAACATTAAATAAGCCGTTTGTCCGTTTCGAGTAAACTTCGTAAACAGGATACTTGTTTTTATTAGTGTTTCACATCCAGATTAAGAGAATTATAAAAAAAAATCTAAACTTTATTTTTGGACATAACCTCCAATAAAAGGTTATTTATATCTAAAAGAATTTTATTCCATTACTTTAATTCGGTATTGAAATGTGTTTTTCGTAATTGTGAGCATATTACACGTTTCATATATAACATAATTGCTCTATCACAGGGTTTAGGTACGAGCTGGATATAAAAAGACTAAAAATAAGATCTTCTAGATAAAAATATATGAAATTTCTTAGATAAACCCATGGAAAATATAAAGCACTACTCAGAGTGTTTTATTTTTTCCATGGGTTTATTAGTATTCTATAAGTCCAACGCAATATTAAAGCCCGCGAGAGTATTAGACTTTTATTCTACGTAAAACGAATAAAAGTCGAGGAGCTGTTTATATAAACCCCACTGCAACGCGTATTTCTGTCGTTAAACTATAGTAATCATTACTGTGTACTGGATTGAAGAGTGATGTTCCTAATGAAACAAAAATACATATTTAAGAGGTAGACAGTAGTATAATGCTGTACAATTCTTATTATTTCTAACATTGTTATAGTCAAGTGTACGAAAATGTTTCTGTTCCATCTCTATGTTTTTTAAACGTTAAAGGTTACTCATTTTTAACAATTGATTATAGTTTCAATATTTTCATTACAAAATTAATAAAACTCTTACTTTCTTGAATATTATCAGGCAATTTCTCTCTTAAATATATTTGAAGCAACTTATAAGCAGGCGACTGGAAGCGAAAGGTGTATCGCGAATAATAAGATTATACCGACGTTAGGCACATTCACTTAAAAGTTCAAAGTGATTTTTAAACTCCTCCTGCGAATTCGGATAAATGCATTTATCCAGCGCTCTAACTGACAGTATAAGTGTATTTCATACGAATTTAGCATTGCGAGTGAGCTGATCTATACATATGTTTATCCCCATACGTTTAACGGAATCCAATTTCGCTTCCCTGCATTTTAGTTATTCAAACAAGCCATCCTGTAGCGATGCCACAAAGCTGATTGCTAACACGTTATTGATACAAGCCTCCGACTAAACACGCTATACGATTTTATACATTGAATATAACAAATATTAATAAAAATTCCTATGATTAAACAGATTATTATAAAATTATTTATTAAAAATTTCAATGCAAAAGTAACAATGTCAGAGGGTTATGTTCTTATTTTTTAACTTTAAATTGATTAAATTTCTTAATAAAGGCCTTTGTTTGGGGTCCGCTTTCGAGCCTCATCACAAAAATTGAAAGTTCAAATGAGAAAACGTTTATAAAACAAGCGGCGGCGATATGGCAATAATAACAAGCTTGAAAAACAATGTGAAATATACAATGGCGGTGCTCCGAACAAAACGGATGTACAAACATTCGCCCCCTTACGTCATCTTGATTAGAACAACGGTCCACAAGTGCTTACCAAATGCTATGCGAAAAGAACAATACACACACTCGCGCGCCCTTCATTCAACAACAACAAATCTTCCCCACTAGCGACTGTAGTTTGCTCATTTGGAAGAAAAGAAAGAGAGCCCACGTCAGAGTCGAAGCCTCTTCGCTTTTGTTAGCAACGCATTTGTTCTCAGCGGCCATTCCACTAATTGCGACCACAACCTATTGTCTCTGCGCAAATTAGAGACTAAATGTCCCCCTTGACTCTAATTATAAAATTTAGGACAAATGGATGATGTATTAGTTGATCACATAAATCTATTAATGATAAAACGGTATTTAAACACTAATATATACACAGTAGTACAGTAGACGTATGAAGAATGTTTGTTGTTCATAATTATCTCAAAAATGATTTATACTCGACGTAAATTGATATACGATTGAGCCGTCTAGAGTAAAGCGAAAAGCATTATAACATAAACAAATTCTTCATAAATTTATACATATCCTAAGTGTTAAAAACAAACAGGTTCAGTACAGATTTTCGATAGCCAAATATTGTTACCATTTAGATTATACGTACAACCATCAATGAAG
The DNA here is from genome assembly GCA_018247975.1 of Parides photinus. Classification (NCBI taxonomy): domain Eukaryota; kingdom Metazoa; phylum Arthropoda; class Insecta; order Lepidoptera; family Papilionidae; genus Parides; species Parides photinus. Next base: position 9,466 of record DWHU01000326.1, read on the forward strand.
GAACATTCCGAAAGAAAAAATTCTTCAAAATTTGTATAAGCTTATTACGATGTAGATAATTGTACTTTACACATGTTTTTCTAAATGAAATACACTGACGTGTTTTATTTTAATTAGTAAAATTAGTACAGGCGAAAGTTATCCAACTTACTAGTTAATTTATTCACTCGCCAGCAAAAAGACATCAATGAATTTCGTTTATTTAGCGGCATGCAAAGAAACTTTTATAAAAAAGCGAGCAAACAGCCTTGTGCTAACGTTGGAAGTGTACAACCGTTACTAATTAAGAATTTAATGAAAGCCTTTTTCTACATTAAGAAATTTTAATTTCTTTATGAAAAACATTATTTTTATCTTTAACACGTATATTTCTAGGGAAGCACTCGTAGTAGATATCGAGTAACAGATCCTTTATGTTGACTAGCGAAGGCATCATCGCCTCCATTTGCGATTATTAGATATCTATCTCAACATTAGGGTTGTTCATTTCTTATATCATATTATTATAATTAAATAATAATAAGTGTAATTGTACCAGTGAAATCACAACAGGTGCTCTTTTTTATTTCTTACGCTTTATCTATGACGACCAATGTTAATCACATATTTAATTTAATTAAAAAAATAAGTAAACTAAAAAGTTTCTCCGCCATTGTATTAATTCCTTTTAATTTCGTGTCATAAAATGGCTGGTATCAAATATGTTAAAGTGAAATATGTTTCCTGTAACAAAATGTTTTCCGCCATAACCTAGTGGTATGTTTGCTCGTATAAAATCCGAAGCTATTGACTATATATAAAACATAATCTTCCCATCGCAAATGTTTACCGACTCCTCCATGCGTCGGCTGACGCCTACCCTCTCTGCTACGAAAATACCTAACGATTTACACCAAATTTACATTCCGCATCGCTTCTCTATTATAAAAAAAAGCATTAATTCGTTTATACACTCTACATGTTAAAGAATAGTTTTATTGAGCTCTCAGTTCGTGAATTATTTCATTAAAAAGTTGATTTTTACAATACAATTTGTATAGTTAATTCACAACCAAAATAATTACGATAATACACTATTGTAGATTACACCTTATGTTCATAACTTACATTAGCTAAAAACCATTAATAATGATGGAAGAAAATAAATATTTTATCCACGACGGCGTAAAGAAAGACGTTAGATAATTTTTCAACTGAAATTACTTTATAAAATCCTTTTTCAAGCCCTAACCCACCGTTACTATTTCGCAATGTTGTCGCCGCCTAGAATCTTGCTAAGACAGTTGAAATAATATTGATAGCAAGAAACTAATTGGAAAAAATAAATAGAGGCCAAAGTTTACGCAGATATATTAGGAAATCATGTAGTTAATGACTAAGGTATTAGAAACTGAGATAAGTTGGATCTTAAGTAGTTAACTTTGTCTATAACGTGATTAATTCGACTCCGATTTTAAATCGAAATCACGAAACTCACACACGTTTATCGCATTAATGATCTATAAAGTTAATACACTCCGGCGAGTAAGAGCAATTTGCCGGTTCTCGTTTGCCTGAATGAACTCTTTGTTATCTTGAAATGAGCTATTACCGTCAATTCGTTCATTCCTACGGTCCGCCCCTTAACTTGCACGATGCAATTTAGAACTTTTAACAGGACATTATTAACTGGCACACATTGAACATTCGCGGCAATTTTTTTAACGTATTTCCTCATAATATTATATTCCTATGAGTATTGCTGTTATCGTACAAGACGTAGTTACATTCGTAACGCTTAATATCCAGGAACATGTATTGATAATCAAAATCGAAATAGTAAATGTTCTTAAAATCATAAGAAGCAATCAATAGGTCAATAGATCAAATCAAATCAGAACAATGAAAAATAACCATATTTTAAATTCATTTTAAACTTTATTAAGAGTTGAATTGTTGAACTGACATATGATAAAAGTGGCCATGCAGTATCTATTGTTTTCGTTTCAATCTATACTACCTAAATTTAACATAAAAATGTAATCGCATGTCTCGATAGATATTGCAATAAAATGAATATCTTTACGAGCTGCGAATAAAAACGCATTGTATACGAAGTTTTCTGCCTCCCGGGGCGCGACCCGTCCTCTATTCGCACCAATATTTGTGAAAATATCACACGAAACTTTTAAAGAGGACGCAAGCTCTTCGAGAACGTTCTTTTTTCGTTGGCATCTTTTTAAAATGATTAACCTGTATATTTTTCCATTTCTTATCATATTCTTCGTTATTCTGCATTGAATACATATTTTCTATATTCTCCATTACGCAAAAAAATTATTAGACATTTCCAATAAATAATACATTTTACAGTTATCATCGTATTTACGATTAGTTGATAATATAGTTGTAGTGCGATGCTTTACGAGTATAGTAGATACATTTCATAGGTAGAAGGAAGCATGGCCAGTTTCATACAACACTAAGTGCACGAAGTTGTAGAGCGGATTTACCGGAAGCGGACGCGTCGACGGCGGCCGTCGCTCCAGGATTGCAACACGTTTTCATTCATCCCTTACTTACGCCCTTTCATGTATCGAAACCGTTTTACGCGGAAACTCTACACTAGGAAGAGTCCTCCTTCCACTGACGCCGTCCCACTTGCACAGCCTGAAATACCTCCAGCGAAACGAGAGCGAGCGAACAAAATCAATACTGTCTGGAGTCCGCCCCCTAGTTCAGCTCGGCAACTGCGCTTTCTCACTGAAAATTTGATAAAATAAAACTAGGAAAAAACGTTAAATTTGTATTTAGTTGGCACTAGAAAAAAATGTTAACGTACATACTAAATAGAGACGCTGTGGTGGCAAGAAGCTGGGATTTTACAGGGCACATGTGGAGCACGTGGTCGGTTCACGTTACAATGTTTACCTGCTACCGTCTGACGGACAGGTGAAGCGCCGCTCCACCCCGCCACCCCGCCACCCTGCTACGTTGCTTCGGCCACCCCCAAATGCAAAGTCTGCGAAAGAATTTTTATAAGCGACACCGTAGTATGAAAGTTAACAAATTGTTTGCAGTGTTGCGAGGCGTACATTCAATATAATCTTGTCTCCGTCCACATGATACCCATATTCAGTGGGCGTCGTAGGCGACGAGCCTGCGGCAACGGTTTGCATTTTTATCAGCCATCGACGACAGGCAAGAACATTTTATTTTGCGTGCCATAAATATGGAACTGGAGAAGAGGAATACGCGCCGGTACACGCTACATTTTCATGCAAACTTATCTAGAACTATGCATATGCCAGTGGACGCAAAGAGTTTCGCAATGTATAAATAAAACTTTTGTACATTAGCGAAAACGAAGATTTAACTTCGGCCATTATCCTGCATGTCGCAAGCGCTTAGTATCGCATACATACGTCGCAGGTTAACAACAGACATTTTGCATAATGATAATTAATAAAAACTGAGTTAATGTTCACATACTCAAAATGTTCGTGGATCCGACAAATTTTACAAGTAATAAAAAAAGTTAGTCTGGTCTTAATTATAATTAAAACCTATCAAAGGATTCAATTTAACTTTCGAACCAAAAAAAACTTATGACTATATAAACAAAAATCAAGCTGAATAAAAATAAATTAAAAACCTTCATCGGTCGAACCTTTCAGATGCAGCTCAAAGCCTCTCGACTTGTTAAGGAGCTACTTAAATTAAAAAGTAACTTTATAAGTAACAGGACCTACCATGAACGTTAATAACGTTATGTAATAGTTCAAAGGTATAGTAAATGATAGATTTCTTTAAATGTATACAGCAACAACTAAAACCCGAACATAATTTGCTATATATTTTAAACTTCCTAAAGCTAACTCATAACCACTACAACAACACAACACAAAAATAAATTATCTTTTACCATAGAACTAATACATCATAAAGAATAGACGCCTTCTTCAAATTAAAATTCCAACAATTATTCTACTCTTTTGCAGACATAAAACGTATTGAAATAGGAACAAAGGCAATAATGCAATTCCTAGCTTTTAAGTAGCTCTTAATTCGTCTTAAGGAAACATAAATTCGTTCAATACTTATCATATTATGCGCAATGCAGTCAGGCGACGCATTTAAAGTGATTTGTTTGGCATAATTGCCACATTCGAGGATGGAACCAGTCGCAAAGCAATAAATGGCCTGGGGTGCCTTGTTATGTGCACTACCTATCTGCACTTATGTGCCCCGCTCTTATAGTGCGGGAAAACTTTAAACTTCAATGTTACGTAGTTTTTAATATATGTCTGATATGTACGGTCTGCAGTAGCTAAGAGTAGTTGCATTTTATCATCTCTCTTACATTTACATGTAGTTTTTCTCTAAAGTCCTCTCCTTTTCACAGATTTAAGATAGCTGAATTAATTACTTAAGAGACTATTTATTATTTTTTCTACACATCTTATTTCTATATATGTATATAACAATTTGTATTACTTATTATTTAACTTTAATTATATTTGTTTATTTAATGTAGACAAGGGCTTGACAATTATCCCACCTGATAGCAAGTTGCGATTTCGCCTTTTCATCGTTAAACATGTAGATAGTTTTAAACAAATATAATTCAAATCTTGGGCTCAACGTTTCGTCCCATATGAAACTTATTTCTTGTTTATGGTATCGACCAGTGCTCCTGTGTTGGATACACTGAGTGTAGAGCAATTTGTACAACGGTGTCGGAATACGTTGTATATGACTCTCGTCTCTGTTGTCCGTGTCACCTGCCAGTACGATAAATTAAATTACAATCTTCTAAATGTTTCCAGCCTTATTCAGAGATAAAGATACATTTAAATTACTAATAGCAAACTTAATCTTAAACATCAGCAAAATTCGGAATCGTAGGCGGAAAAATCTTGCTTCAACTAAACGCCGACGTTATGAAACAGCTTTGATGTATCAGTATACAGAAAACAGACTTTAACACCGGGTGTGTATAATAAATATATCACGTGAAAACTTACTACATGATACTTTAATAATTAAAACATTCTCATTATATTAACAGCAGCATATTGGCAACAAAATTTATTGTCAATGGCAAAAGGAGTTGTTGAAAGGATGACCAAAAACGTAGAGAGGAAACAGATGTAATTAAGACAGTTTTAGGTATGAATGTGTTTGGTTGGAGAGGTAGAGGTCTAAGAAACGATGGATGGATTGTGTGAGAGACGATATGCAGTGTATGAGAGTGAATAATGAGTAAGCGTCTGACAGGAATGCATAAAGAAGACTGTCATACTGCGCCGACCCCAAATAAATTATGAAATAGGCAGGACAATGATAATTTTGGTTAATATAATAAAGAAATACTTGTACCTAATATAAATTAATATCAGGTATAAATACCTGACATTGAGTTATGTAGCCGACGCAAACATGGATAGAACGGCGAAGGGTTAAAAAGGTCGACAACTATAATAATTAAAATTTGCTCTGAATGACGGGTGCCATTAATAATTAAGGGTAGTTTGAACATCCTTAGCCCTGCTCCTCCCGACATGCAATAAATGGACCGCAGCGCCTTATATTCAGAGGACAGAGTGCGCGCGTGCCCGGAATAAGTAACGGCACGGGGCTAGGAACCAACGATCCCCGTCTACATAAAGATTTATTCCCATCTGTAACTGAGAAGGCGACGCGACAGTTTTTCCCAATTATAACGTGTAAGCGCCTCATTTATTAACACCTCGTCACGGGAATCACGAACTTTGTCATTAATCTTTTCGAGGGTGTTCAAGAAAAAAAATTCTTTTAATATTTATTAAGAAATATCTTGATGAAATTTGTTTATAGTATGCACATCGTATAGTATCACCCATTTTCCAAAATATTTAAATTCGGTCAGTACATTAATTTCCTCCGTGCATTCCTATTAAACGCTAACTCATCGTTCACCACAATACATATCATCTTTTACACAATCCATCCATCGCTTCTTCGGTCTTCCTCTTCCTCTCTAACCAAAAACGTTCATACCTAAAATGTCCGTTATATGCACAATAACACAAAAGGTTGATGTGGAAGTAACCAAAGATTAAAGTTATATTCTTCGAAATGTTACATTATACAAAACAGGTTAGTAAATTACATTTAACAGTGATAAAAATAGTTGCTTTGATACTCTCTGATCTTATTATAGTATAGATACATAGGAAAAGATGAACGAATTTCTGATGAATCTATAAACTCATTTCCCTGTGTTAATATGTTTTGCAACGAAGTATCAGAACATGTTGGCTTAAAATTTTTGTTTACCTCGTCATAGATATGCTGCTTACGAGTATTAATTAATGCAACACTACATAACGATCGGATGGACATGAAATTCTTAAAAATAAAACCGTTTAAAAAGAATAAAAGTAGTAAAGTTCTAGACACACAACACCGAAAATTATAAGCATACACAATCATTTTCATTATTATTTTAATGACACAAACACTTATAAATAACAGTAGTAACTCGACAACTAAATTGCATTAATAATTTTCTGCAAGCTTACATTTCGTAAAAATACTTAGTTCCTACTATCTTAACATTCAGGCTTCGTTTGAGAAAAAAAAATCGTTACACTTTAAATTTAAATTAGAGACTTGCTTTTAATAGAAATATCTTGGAATAAGATACGACAAAATAGGTCAGCAAGTATTCATTACTACCGCTCTCCGTTCCGTAACACACAATCAAATTTTACACAAAGCAGTCCATTCTTTAAGAAACACAGAGCTGTAAATAAATAAAGAATATTTTAACCAAAACCCGTTCAAAAGATGTTTGTATACTGTTTGCACTGCTAAAAGTTTAAATAGAACGTACGTAAACACTTCTTAACCTTGGCATCGAGATTTGTTTATAATACTGAGTAGAAATTATTTTTGTGACGTCCCATTTAATATATTTTATATTTATATACAAATAAAATATAAATCCGCACAAGAATAAAAAAAAAATTCAAAGTATGTATTGATGTTTACAAGATGCGATACTTTCATGAAAAAAAATTAATTCATTAATTGTTATGGACCAATTTCCTCTTAAAAAATATTTTGGAGTAAAAAAATATATGTATAATAATGATTTTTTAAGTGTTTAAATTTGTTAAATACTTGTTAGGTATCCTTTGACACCTGTAACATTACTAAGAATGTAAATGTATTAACATCCCGCGCGCCTGATACAAAATTCAAAATAAATTAAAAGTATAAAACTCACCTTTAAATGACATTTTTATCATCATACATCTATCGTCATACCCCGAGTCCGACATTTCAGTAAACGATTTGCTGCATATGAGTATTAAACTACTTGTAGCATTGACCATAATCAAAGAAAAGTTCCGGCAAATATGGACATAGACCTGCCTCGAAAAAATCACTTAACTTAATCATTGGATATCCAAATGTAACCATTGCCAGCCTCCTTACAAATATCATTGATAAGATTATGAGCAATATAAATTACCAACTTTATTAACACAAACAACTATTATCTACAAGGAAATATTGAAAGAAGATATTTTATGTCCATCCTGAACGTTATGATGAAGTAAACAATACCTATAGCTACGACTAGCGCCATCTTTTGCTAAATATAGAAAATATTATACATAATGCAAAAAGTTTTGTACACATGAAAAAGTTTTGCAATGCTTTGTGGAGAATCCATGGAATATTTTTTTAAAGTTTATATATAACGAAGCGATTTCCTTCGGAACGTTATACTTATTTAAAACTTCTTTCAAAGTTTAAGTTCCACAACTCTTTATACAGTTTTCATCTTGTTTGGAACTTATACTAACGTCTAACACCTAATGTTTTCTTTTAATAGAATATACAAAGGCCGGAATGTAAATCTAATTTTATAAGATATTATGATGGAAATGTTGGAAATATTAATTAGTTTTAGTATTGTTTAATTTGGTTACTCAAATTATCAATAATAGAAGACACACTGCCTACGTTTTAGGTGTTATTGCACCATGTCTACAATGCTCATGTGTAAGAGTTAAAAACTAGATTATTTTTTAGGTGCTCACAATGGTTTAGAATTAAAGCATTTTTAAAAACAACTTTATACTAAATTTTTTTTTATAACCTTTTCATTTTCATTTAAACATTGTTTACTTAAATACGTAATAAATATTTTATAGTATTTCATTGTTATTTTAAACACGCGACCAGAACTAAATAAAATACCATTACAAATATTGTAACATAAGTTAAATATTGGTTGTGGCTGGAAATCCAGTTTGGTTGCTGCCAAATCCCCGGAAGCCGGCATTTAGGAGTTTAAGCCAATCGCAAAAAATCACTTTTTGATTTAATGTCTTTTATGCTGTAATTTAACTTCGTAAACTGACTTAAGTATTCAAGTTTCTCTCCCAATTAAAAATTTGTCACGTCAAAGAAATGTTGGAATGTATTTGATATTACTTTTATTAATTTAAACCTTAGTCGTTTAGTAAAACTAGAACTAAAACATTAATATAATGCCTTCGGAATGTGGTGATCGTATTCTCTTCTAGTAACTATTTTGATAATGAAAATAAATATGTTATTTAAGTTAAAAACTATTGACTTTATTGTGCATTCTATCTGTTTTATTTAATCTCGTACAAGCACTACGGTAAATGGGATATTCGGGAGTACTTGTGTGGTACAAGTACGTTATGAATAAAATGTAGTAAAAATTACTTTAAATATTAATATGTTTATATAATGCATAATAAACAAACCATAGTTATATTTAATTCTTTGTTTTTGATTGATTTTTGAGTAACAGGTAAGGTACTTCCCTCCATGTCTTCTTTAAGTTTATATTTATATCTGCCTTTTTAGGACCATAGATGAGACTTAACAGATACTGACAATAAATATTAACTAAACTATTTTTCTGAAGTGTAAATATGCGTCTCTAAAATATAAATGAATGGGAACCTTCCAGTACTTTGAATTCCTTGCAAAGTTTTTTGATTGTCTGCGGCACTAGGACCATAATCCTCCGCAAACTTAGGTACACTAAAACGTTTTTAAGTGCAGCGCTAAAGCGCTGGGCTGTATGTACTGAGTGCTGTAATTGCGACCATCTCCGATGTTACTACAAATATTGTTTTGCTTAATCCACGAGAGTCCGACGAGTGTTTAAATGTTTCTATAAAAAGTTAGACTATTATATTATACTACAATTTTGTTTTATCTTCTGTGTTTTATAACCACGTGATATTAAATTCATATGATTGCAAAGCGGGCTCAAAAAGCTCTGCATTTTTATTATTGACTGCTGGAATGCAGCAACACTGTTATGATAGTAAATTTACAATACAGATATTCCAGTTTGAAACAATGCTATCGCTGTCCACTATCCTTTTTATATGACACTAGGCCTTGACATCAAACATTTGAAGGTTATCAACTTATGTGATGTATGTGGTAGACAGAGATATCGAGAATCGATATGAGGTGATGAACTTGAACAGCGAAAGGCCGTGTATTGTGGAATGTATTAATTAAGAAACCTACGTCTTCCGGCGGAAGTCCGTCGGCTGCGATGATCATTGTATATTGGTTGTCATCATAACAACAGTTCATAGTGCAAAACCCAATATCACATCGTATGATAGTTATCGGTGAAATAAAAAATATACCGCGACTGCCACAGCTGGACGCGGGAGGCATACAAATGTATACGAGTATGTAGCTATACGTTATATGTGCGGGCTTGCTAACTATAACTATCGCTTGAAAACTTCGCCTTCCGTCCAACCGCCAACTTTCTTGTGAAACTCGCTACTTCGTCCATATACAACTTTTTCATTCGTATCTTTTTAACGAATCATACAACATACAGAAATATATTAAACTAATCAAAAAGCGAAGCAAACGCGTATAAAATTTTTATCAGAGAATTTACGGATACCCGAAATAAAAATTTTTAACTGCTATGGTTGTTTATCTTATGGAAAGAAATATTTAATACAAACATTTGCTATAAGCTTGCCTATATTATTTGAGTTTCAAATAATTACTGTAAGACTGAACATGCTTAAGTCACAGTATAAAACCACAAATAGTATAGTAGGTAGAGTTGCAACTATTCATTGCATTGCTGTTAACATCTACAGCTTCCTCTACATAAGAGCTTTTAGTTTCTCTCGAATTTTATCTCACTCCAATCGTTTGAAGCATCTCTTGAAAGCGACAGCATTGAACAAATTCAGAATGTACCTAAAGTTGCAAGTGACTAGAGGTAAATATATGTAGTAAAAATAATTAGTACAATGCAGCGTAACTCCGTATTCATTTCGAGCTCACAATGTAAAAACGGGACGTCGGTGCCTCTGTTGCCTTAATATCCGCTGTTTCAGACTCGTAACCGGCTAACAATATTGCATTGCGTACCACGCGCTAGTTCCGTACTTATCGCGAAAGTTTCAGCCGCCGGCTCGGGGGGACGCGTGGGTGTGAGTGTGCAGGCGCGGGGCGGGGGCGCGGGCGGGGGCGGCTCGCTCCCCGTTGCAGTATCGATCGCGTCTACTGCACGCTGCAGCGCTGTCTTCCGCAGATCAGTCCTTATCGTCGGCCGGAACGAGCCTCGGCGAGAGCACTAAAAAGGCTTTGCTAAACGATCCACACAGAGACAGCACACGCACGCCGCCTGCAGGCGTTGTACCCAAGCGTGCGCTCACGCCTCCCAGGCCTAAGCTTGTTTATCGAACATTCCGTAGCAGACGAACCGATGTACACATTTAAAAACTCTAACACTCTGCCAAAAAAACTATTCAGCACAGACTCTAAACCCCAACGGTAGATAGCGCCGTGCCACAAACCGGGGAGTGGACGAGTACTTGAAAGCACAAATGCAATGTCCAACATAAAGTCATTTACGATATTAAAATTCGGCCGGCTTTGTGGCAGAGGTGCTTGGAACGCTCAGCACGGGTATGAAATTTATAACGAAAGCTGTAGAGCAAAGTTGCAAGCGTTGAAAATATTGTAAGCTGCACTCGTTTCGGGCAAATTAAATGAAAAACGAAGTTTCCCCGCTGGCCGACAAAGTTGCCCACTCAAGTTTCGCTCGGTGAGCGCACACAAGCTCAACTCTATATCTACCCACGTTTCATTATAGCCATTATGAATTCAAATCCCGTGGCGTTACCTATAGCAGTTATTCAACAAGAAACCGAAGGGTATTATTTAGCATTATAATATTTACACTATTGCTATAAATCAGATTACAATACAGTTTCTAATTAGACAAATACATACAATTTTAACTTTGAAATGCATTGAAGTATATTATATAAATCAAAGATAATAATAATTTCAATTACTATAGTGTATATGTATTATACGATATATGTCAATAACGCTGTAAAGTTTTTCTAACATCATTTACAATCCAAGATTTTGCGGCGCATATCGCAAAGAGTTTGCTAAATTTAAATCTGCGGCCGAGTGCAGAGGACACTCGAAATAACAGGACAGTAAAAATACAAAAGGATTTGACCTCAACACAATAAGATCTCCAGTTCTTATTATACCGGAGTCTGTCCGAGGCGCACAAAAAGATGCCCTGAACCGCATTCATGTTTAAATTTCAAGCTAGAATATAATGTCAAAATTTTAGTATTTGTCTATTTGTATGATCATTGAAGCCGTGATAGCCGAGTGGTTGGGACCTCGGCCTCCGATTCGGAGGTCGCGGGATCGAATCCGGCGCGCACCGA
>DWHU01000327.1:0-21228 GCA_018247975.1 Parides photinus
GGCTTGGACTGTCACTGAGTGCGCGCTTAGCATTCCGAATCAAGGGTGCCCGAGAGGGCCGAACCTCGACTTGATCGATTGCTACTAATCGAACATTAATTTTAATACAAAGAAAGTTTTTTGCAGTTTTCTTATTGTGAGTGTGGCAGGGACATTATTTAAAGAATCAATTTAACGTTAGTCGTACTTATAAGTAAAGTTTTTAAGTAAAGCCGAAACTGATATAGTTTGGCAACTAGAACAATGTGCAAAGAAATAATAACCCCGGCAGCTCGCGCGGCTCGGGTTACGCGGCGAGGCGAGGCGCGCGCGACCGCGCAATTCCCTTGCGCCCGCGCCGCCAGCCAGCCGCGATCAGACGGACATAACCCGCCATTATTATTATAAACAATCATTATTTAAGTCTACACAAACCAACATACACATATATTATAAAGTTTATTTATTTAGTTTAGGGAATGAAGCTGCTCGCGTCCGTAGGAAATACTTTAAACATGACACCCTGGGTAGTGCCAAACGAGCAGCAAACTTCGGTGGCAGGCTTCGGCCGCTAGCTCCCGGTACCACCCATCAGCAAAGCCATGCTGCCAAATGACATTGTGTTCCGGCAATATGCTCGACGAAGCCACACTTCTACACTAGTGCGCTTCACCATCAAAAACTACATCGCCGCCCACCATCAGGTGGCATCGTAGTCAAGCGCTAGTCTATAACAAAATAAAAAAATAATGATGTACTATATATTTACTCGTGTTTAGGATCTACATACATGTGCGAATCCGCGTTTTCCTATTTAAAGTTAACGAAGAGCAGACAACGTTCTGTCCTAACTGATTCGCATAATCATCACTAATTAATATTATCTTTTACAAGATATACACCGAATTATAATTTATTAGTTAAAGATATGCAAACAGAGCCTTCGCATTAAGGTTTAATAATATAATAACTTCTAAATAATCTCTTTATGTGTGTCTAATTCGGATTAATAAATATTGTTGACAATTATTCACGTTTTTTTTATTTTTCAAACAAAAAGTCGGTCTTACGTACACAAAAGTTGGCCACCTATAAACTATCTTCTATAGTATCACACATATTTAGTAAAACTGAATATAAATCATTTCTGTTCTATCATCCATGATCAAGTGAGTACTTAACAGTTATTATATAATGTTCAAAATATAATCTACGCAATATATTGTTGTTGCGAAGTTTTTCGGTCTATCAAATCAGATTTTTGACAGATTGGATTCTTTTCTGATTGATTAATTGAATTGATTCACAGATTGAAGACTTTAGCTATAATGTACATTACAAATACTAAAATATAATTCGTTACCGGTAAGCAATGTCCTCGTCTATAATAAAAATGAAAACAAGCGCCCCAGGCTACTGCGGCTACCTCAGACGTCTGAAACGATTATTTTGTATACTCACGCAGTAAACGCCTGTGCGACTACTATAATAAACCCATAGTTACATTCTGATTATCGAACGATAGAGCATATAATTTATTAAATTATCAAAAATTATATTCCGGTAGTCACTAGCCGGTTAATTTTTTGTGAGGCACCCCCGAAAATGTGAACCGAAAAAACGAGGAGCGGAGCACGCGACACGCAATCCGTGCCGTCTTCACGGGCAAAAAACTCCACATCAAAAATCAAATATCAGCGGGCTCGGACGATATTAAACGGCTATAAATTAACTTAATAGACGTTACCAATTACTTACGGATCCCAACAAATATTTAAATTATGGTTTTACAGCATTTTGCAAACACCAAGTAAGAAACATTCGGAGATGGTCGTACCCTAAACTTTACTCACCTTTGTTATAGCCTTGTAAAACTATAAAACAATCATATCACATTATTACTGATTAAAATAAAAATTACATATTAATAACCAGAAAAAAGTTCGTACTCTTTAAACATTCGGTGCCAAATTATTAATAAGGATGCCATTGTTTTCTATTGGATTGTCCATAAAAACCTACTCATTAATACTACCATCGTCTTAATCAAAAAATCTAAATTAAGCTTTCATTCCGTCAAACATAAATTAAGCAGTAATTTTCGCAGCGTAAGTATTGTAAGTATAAATGTGTGCAGACGAATTCAATTTATAATTGTATTCGTTATTTTGTTTGATGTTGCATATTGTTAATTCATTATATTAAAATAAAGTAACAATGAATATTAACGGTGTTAAACATTTATATATCATAAAAAATCCTAACACATTTTTACAGATAATTTAGTTTTACTTAAAATTCAACAGGTAGGTAATTCATCGCGTGCAACTTCATGTACACAAATAGTTCAAAAAATACGCGGTCAGCTTTCACGACATGAACATGAGATTGACAGACGTTGCCTTTGTTTTTTATAGGCAACCAGCACATCCTCTCTGATGTTTTTCTTTTAATAACGACTTAAATTAAACCCATTTGACCCCGCATCTCTCATCTCAACTTAACAGAAATACTGCAAATTTTAAAGAAAAATTTATTTGGTCTACATGAAGGGATTCTAAATCATGAAATAATAAACTAAGATGTTCATTTTATATTTTCTGTAATGAGTAGAGTTATAATTTTGTCCCATACGCTACTAGGAAAAGAATGTTAAAACTTTATTAGCTTTATTCAATAGTACAATAATTCATTTACTATTATTAATAACACGTACAGAAAATTTATATTTATAACATCAAGTTAGATAAACAAATTTACATGACTATTATATTAAAGTTATATTAGTACAACGCCATCTAGTATCATATATTTTAAACAAGTATTAAATGACTTTTAACAAAAACTGTGCGGAAATGTTTTATAGAAGATTTACTTCTTTATAAAAAGATGGCGCTGACTTTTGTGTTGAACCAATAGAGACATCTGTCTGCAATTTTTCTGTTTATTAAAACGATGTATAATAGTTATAATTCATACAAGAGATGTCGCTATTAATCGCTATATTATTAAATGCCCCAGAAAGTTTTTCTTCGGTTTTTTTTTATTTAATGAAGCGACTAGATGACATACTCAAAAAAATGCCGCGTTGTTTATGATGTTATACACTGCATTACATTGAGCTTTAGACTCTTAAGTCTCTTTACAACAGTAATTTCGCTAGCTACAACGCCCTTAAAACCAGAACAATGTTTGCATATTATTGTTCGGCAAAAACAGGCGCTGCGGAGATAACCTAGCTGCTCTACTCTAAAGGCAATAGAGACCTGCTATCAGTATGTTCGTCATCTAAGATCTATTCAAAAATTTTGCTATGACAACAAGTAATGCAAATCCTGAATTTGCTTTACTTGTTGTCATAGCAAATGTCATAGAAAGAAGTATTAAGATTACGGTCAGTCAATAATATGTGGTAACCACTGCTAAAACTGGAAAAAATAATAAAAGTAAAAGAGCAGTAATTCCTATAAATCAAACAAATAAAGATATTTAATCACACTTCCGTGTGTAATCTTGAGAAATTAAAATATTTCAACTTATGTCTTAGAAACATGTACCTCCTTTACCTTTCTTATACATAAGTTACATTCGCGCGACTGGTAAACCCTTCAATATTCTATACATATGCACATACACGTATCATTTAGCGATACACATTCATTAAAACAAGATGTGACAGTTAAATAAAACCATCTGAAACGTTATTTTATGATTTTAATTGGACATAATCCATTTTAAGCGAATGCTTTCGTTATTTGCTTTTACTTAATTGTGAACGGACTGTATGCGCAATCAGACCGTACAAAAAGACCTGAAACCAAGTTCATGTATCCATCATTATATACTACTTGTTAACGATGTATTCATTTATAAATATTTAAATTTGGTACTTATTTTTACAAGCTAAATAAAATATACTCAAATGTACATTATTTATACGTTTACGTATTTACAAGAGGATTAAAACTTTTTAAGTGAGTCAAAGTTAACCCAAATAAATATATCTTTTAAACTGGACATTGCACGACACTAGAGTTGACATGAAGGAGAGCCTCCTTTCACTAAAATGTCAACAACTCTCTTTATATAGCTTTGATTAATACTTCTTTTCAATAGGTAAAGGTCACAAGTTTTTGTACAGCCGTAAAGGTCAAAAGAAAAATAATTCTGCCACCTTTACCTAAGTCGGAGAAATTTCAACGTTAAAATATATATTTGACGTGTACGACTTTCGCAAATCTTTATTCAGAGAATCGAGTCGAACCTTTTTGACATAATCCGTCCTGGCCTATAAATACGATACGGGATACGGGAGGTATTCTTCGAGTGGTATGTTTAGTCTAACTTTTCTTGTAGATGAAAAGTTTGTAATGTATCATTGTAAAGATACGAACATTGTTAAATGTCTTTTTATTTGACAAAGGAGACAAGACACGAGGGTTGTTGATTCGGGTGGTCGCTGGAGTTTGATTGGTGGTAGTGAATTTTCGGTCCCACTATTCTGTATCCTTTCAATATAAATACCACTGAGACAGAATATAATAATTCTTTTCTTTTATGCCAGAACAATCTGTCTTTTCTACCGACATCCTCGTTATCACTTAACATTGTGTAATTCAAGTCAAAGTCAAAAAAAAATATACTTTGCTGAAATATCTTTAAGATAGTTATATTTTCAGATGGAGATACGTAGAAAAATACTCTGAAATCTGTTATAGTTCAATCGAAATAAAAGTAGAAAATAAATTCGACAGAATACACAAAGTCTTCGTAGAAAAATGCAGAATACAATCGCCCATTTATATTGTTCGGGTTTTAATTGTAACAATGGCATAAGTACAAAAACATTTGTCTCTGTATTTGTATACAGAGAACGATTAGAACATTTTTCATTTAGGTTGGAACAAAGCAAAAACTTCTGCTTTCTGAAGTAACACTTTTACGTTTTTTAAAATTATGTACCCCCAACATTGCTTTTAAATTTGACTGAAGATAAACTTAAAGCTTCTTTAATTTAGAGGAGTAGTCGTGGATAAGCTTTGGTACGCATTATAAGATATAAAGCGAAAAGCATTGTTCGGATACAGAACGGGAGAGAATCACGCAAGTGGTAAAAAAAAGGATAATATCGTTCAATTTTCATCGCCCACTCTTCAAAATATAATCCCTGGAGCATCAAAAGAATGGCCCCGCATCAAATCAAGACTAACCGGATTACTTATAACAAGCTTTTATCACACTTTTTCATCAGGATTATGAACCATTTTCACAAAGCAAAATAATATTAAAATTTAAGTAACAATTAACCTCTCCATGATCGAAAAGTTCCAGTTTCATTAACAAAAGATTTTTCATTCAAATTGCAAGTTAGGGCAGAAGGAGTAACAATAATTGTAATTTCTGTCCGTGATAGTACCTGCCAACGACAGTGACAACCTTTGTTAAATCCAAAGTATAAATTGGATAATTAATTTACCTAAGTGTAATAAATAGCTAAATATTTAAATACTTCCAAAATTATAATTTAATATTACTTTCGTCTTCTCGTTTCGGTAGACGTAATGCTGAAAGACCCTCAAGTTGGGCCTACGTTCTGGTAAAAGTTAGAGTTCAGCACACAACGGGTTAACATAAAGTTCTTTGATTAGAGCAAAAGTCTAAAATTTTGCATCTATCGGCCGAAAATCATAAAAGCTACTTGAAATATATGATAGTTGTTTCTAACAAAGAAAGAATAGAAAGTTAACGATCCTGTTAGTAAATGTTCATTAACTCCCAGTTAAAACTTACAATTCAATTATTATTGGGAACAACCAATTTGTTTATTCAAATGAAACAATGTTCGCTTTTACTAACTACGGAAATTAAGCAATTACCAATTGAACTGCAGTTAATTTGCTAAATAATGAAATAATTACTTTTGGTAACGAGTTTGAACTCTTAACTTTTATTACAACGAAGCGACTAGACGAGTCGAACTCTGATTTGTAGACATGTTTTGGTGGATAGAAATACACCTTGCAATAATATCTATCTACCCGTTAAAAGACATCTATCATGACCTATCTTAAATATCTCATCGGAATAGGCAGGTATATCAGCTTCAGATAAACCTACTAGTTATAGTCATAAATTCTAAAAAATGTTTAGAATCAAAATGTATATTATATACTTAAATTTTTATTTGGGTACGTTAAGGTTTTAATATGGGACACAAATTTCTATTTGCGCGGACAAAATTCGATTACACTCTACGTGTTGTTAAACAGAAATGTATTTAGTTGTAAACCTTACCCAAACAAAATTTCCCACAGGTACAACACACGTTGAACAGAAATTTAATTGAATAACTTTCAAACATCTTAATATAGATTATAGCGACTGTTTACATAATCTAATAATTTATTAAACAATTTGCTGCAATACGTCAACGAAATTATTATTTTACATCAGGATACGAGTCAGAAGTTATCTAGGAATTACTAACATAAACCAATATGTATCAAAACTGGAATAATATTTAACACGACATTTTGAAAATCCTTTTTGTCCTTTTTAATATATATTTCTTTTAACACATGCTAACATATAATTCTTCTGACAGAGGTCAACGGATATAAAAATCTCTGTGGGATAATCTCGCCTGCTTGCAACTTGTCTTTTATTGTGACCTTTTAGCTGCTACGGTGAGAATAAATATTAAAATAAACTTTTTTTTAATTATATTGTTTCTGTTTTTGTAAATAGTTAACTTTTAGCCGTTCTGCTATAACCACAAAATGTGTACGAGTTGTAAACGTAAGCTGAATAGGCTACAAAGTAATTTATTGTTGCTTTACGTCCGTACACAATGTCAGCTTAATCAGATTGAGTGTTTCGTAGAAAATTTGGGACTGTTAAATAAAATGTTCGCTATGGTTACGGAATATCTCTGTTACACTGTTAACAATATAGCTTTTAATAACCAACTCGAGTGAAGTGTGCTGACAATAAATCTCCTTTTAAATATTATATTGAATAAAGTCTTGATTAGTGACTTTTTAATTCAAGTAAATGGCGAGATGGGCAGGCTTGTTATATTGACGTTTACAAATAAAATATTCACTTTTCTGTCATAGCTTTGGACGAACAATTCCTTTTATTCATATCTTGAATAATAATTTATTTTATAACAATAAAGTTATATATTTATCTCACTATACAATTTGTTTTATAAAATTTTTTTTTTTTTTTGGATATTGGTATCCGCTTGTTCTCCTGTGAAAAAGAAGATATTCAGCCGCTTAGGGCCGGCGTTAAGATATTTAATATTATTATACATAGTGGACCAAAAGTCCGTTTATTATTAAAATTATGTTTAAAATAAACACTAATTACAGGAGATAAAAATTGTTTATTGTTTTCGATAGTAAGCAAATGGACAATTTATTTTTTAAAAATCACATCACCCATACGCAGTCCTTCATTATTCTGGCATGACAGCAATCTAGAGGGGAAATTTTCATCAATCAATTAAATTTGGTTAAAAACTGCAAGTACTCTAAGAATACAGAAACATGTTCTGTTGCTGTACTTATCTAAAAGGTCTCCAGTTAAGTGGAACTACTATCACTATTTATTTTAAAGACAGTGAAAGCTATATTTACAGTAAACTGTAATACAAAATGTTTCTACTTAGTATAAATATTTTAGTGTGTTATTTCAGCATTATTATATTAATCCGCAGACGCGTCTTTCTTATCGTCTAGATCAGACGTAAACCGTTAGTGATGGGTCGGCTTTGATAAGCTGTCAACTCGTTTTACCACAATACGATTCATGAAAAAATACCTATCTTTTTCCCTTACATTTCTAGTGCAGGTAATAGAAAATTACTTTTATACAAAATGAATAAGTTTTATCGGAATTTTTGATCTAATCTACGATGGTTTTTGATAGTACTACTATAATATCTTGCCTCCCAAGGTCAAATGGCAGAGTATGTTTTAACTCTTTTTTAGCATTAAGTCAGCCCTGTGAGTCCTAATCTTTTTCTCTGTTTATTAATTAAAATGGTTTAAAAAAAAACATGTCTTATGTGTTGTCGTTTTAAGTAGCGTTTACAATTCCATTACGGTATTGCGATTAAAATCTATCGTTTTATTATACCGAATGGCATGAATGATACGCGTCCATTAGCTACAACGAACCGACGTGTAAACTTAATTGCGATTTCACGTACCGTTTATTGTTTGGCGGAATCAAATGTAACATTCATTGTACAAATGGATCCATTACCGTCTATCAATCCCTATGGATAGCTTCTCTAACAGTACACCGGAACATATTAAACACTGTTATCAATTACAAATTTGAGAGAAATCAAAGAGAATCAAAATATGCTCACTTCCAATCGATGTATCGCGAACACCGAGTAAGAAGAAAATGTTCAAGAATTTTCTATCATCTGTAATATTTACAATGACTTAGTTGTTATGTTTATAATTAATAAATATGTATAAACTGTCAATTAAATGAAAAAACGAAAGCATCGTGCAAGCACCTTCTAACCGTGTAAGAAGTTCTTCTCATTAATGAAATAATACGTGAGACTATTTATTTAAGTTGAATTAAAGTTTTATAACTTTTATATAAGCTTAAAATTTTTAATTAGTAATAGGTCTTCGTTGCCAAAAACCTTGACAGGTACCACCGCAGCTTCTGTCGTTAATTTTCTGGTTTACAAGTCGTTTTAGCCGTTGAAGTCGTTGAAGCCTTGATAGCCGAGTGGTTTGGGATCTCGGCCTCCGATTCGGAGGTCGCGGGATCAAATCCGGCGCGCATCGATGACTTTTCTGAGTTATGTGCGCTTTAACAAATATCACTGACTTTATCCGCCAACCCGCACATGGCCAGCGTGGTGGATTATGGCCAAAAACTCTCTTCATTAGGAGAGAAGACCCCGTGTCTCAACAGTGGGAACATCCAGTGGGTTGAAAAAAAAATATCGTTAAAGCAAAGAACACAATGTGATGTAGTATATATCATCGTAACCCACGCTCCATTACAGAGAGGCGTGAAAAAAAAAAAAACTCTTTCTTTATATTATCTTATTCATCCTAGCGACGAAGCGTTGAGAATATAGAACCTCTCTAACGTTATAGCTAGAACGTTTATACAGCTCCACGCTGTGCTATTCGCCTTGAGACTTAAGCTGGTAAATCCTATCAAAGTAATTTCCGTGACTAAAACGCCTTTCAAACTAAAACACTAATGAAATACTAAAAATGGTAATATCGTGGTTAGTGAACATTAAAAGAAGTTTCCATTTTATAAGTGACTTAATATCGTCACTTATTGCTTAAGCTTAAGTATATTGGGAAAGCCGTTAAAACTGTTAACTATGTTATACAATTATTAGAATCTCTCGTTATGTAATGTCTAAGTTATAAACATGTTTACCAAATGTATTAACAGAATCATCTAAAAGTCTTTTCTGTGGGTCCAGAGTATTATATTTAACCTATCTGTGCGGACATTAAATAAATGTCACTTCTATTATCGTCGTTCTATTGCAACAGTCGTAAAACATCGTCATTTCGTGAAGCTATATCCCGTTTAATTAACAAATCCAAAGCAGTCAAACTTTTAGAAGCCATTAAAAAAAATTCTTTTGTTCATTACTTTACGTACACCTAATAAGTATTTTAACCCTCCAGGAATTCAGCCTAATTACTATTATTTAATAACTTTTCGTTACTATGTATAACTATTACAAAAAAAATATTTAAATAATTATCATCTTTACACATACATCTTTTAATTACAACCGGGCTTGCAATCTCTATCCAGGCCAATAAATTATATTCAAAAGAACTAGATCGAAATGGTTTCAGCAGAAAGCTATGACGTCATAGCTGACGCTCAGATGTAAATGTTAAATCTGCTAGACGCTATTTATTGCACCGCTTTCTAAAAATAATGAGAGTTATTTAATTAATCTCGAAAAAGTATTTGGAACAAAAATGTTCATGATGAAATGTAGTTGGACGGAAAAGAAATAAACTTTCAGACTTTTTCTCTGTGTTTCTGTAAATCGTATTTACAACAACGCAAATCACTTTATCCCTATGCTGGGGTTTCACAGAGAAAGGGTAAGCCTGCCATAAGTATATCTATACATAATAAATGAAACGGTTGAGGAACCATACACATAATTCACGTTGATTTTTCCCGGAGGAATTCTTTTTAACATTGAGGTATTAACAACTATGCGAACTTCTAGAAAAAATATCTAAATCACGTAACAAGAAGATGAGAGGAAGAAGAAGACGTTATCTTACACTTGAAAATAACTTGACTGAAATCACATACTAATTTTTTTTCTATATAATAAGTGATTTAGAAAACTCTCCTCGTCCCTTTCACTGAATATTTTTGGTTCTCAATCGACAATTTTTAGAACTCAAGATAATTTGTCACAACTGATAAGGGGATACAAAACGTCTACAAACTATCATTAATCTTAATAAAGATACCATTATGAGATACCAAGGTACTTCACATTTTAACAAATGTTAAGAAAAACAAAAAAAAATCACTGTGTATTTTTATATATCTTATACCATTTTTTAAATAACTTCTAAAGACACTATGAGAATATCTTCTACAATTCATAAACGTCACGTAATAGAATTATAAAACGCAATATTAAAAGTAAACGATAAAGCTTTTATACTTTTTTGTAAACCCTTCCTACATAAATATTTATATAAATTTTGCTTAAAATTAATTTGCTCTCTGGTCGAAATTACATCCCCGCATCCAGACTTTTTTGCAGACAGAATATAATAAAACAAAAATATAAATAATGACTTATTTTAAAATCTTCATATTTTTCTTTAGCCGGTAATTGTATTTTGGACAAAAGCAAAATCGTTTGATACTTTTTGATCTTTGTCTATAGTTCAGCATTGTTTAATGACTTCACATATTCGTAGAGTACGCGTATCTACCAAAAACTATTACTCACTTATATTTTCAATGACATTTCCTTGTTTTTAACACACCAAAATAACAACTGTATAAAAAGATAACGAATTAATAGTCGTTAACTTTTTCTCAAGTCTAAAATGAAACAAATTGTATTTACAACAGCCTTAACCTGCGGCTAAATAGTAAAAGTTATTAACTCTAGCTTTGGTATTCTCATTAGGTATAGAGTTCGCCGAAGCTTTAACGATTATTCCACGAGTTCATAGCCTTGTTCATTAATATTAATGAAATATGTAAAAAAGAGTTGAATGTTTTCAATCATTCAATTGCTGTACTCTCATTTCAATGTTAAATTTATTGTTATTTGCTAAAGTCAATTTTCTCTGAATATCTTATTGTAAAGGATGTAGACACGAGTAAATTTAAATCGAACATTAGTCAAGTATTCAAATCGCGTGAAATTACGACGAGAGTAGAAATTAGAAGCAGAAGAACAAAAACAATGTATGTGTCAAGATTGAAATTAAGTTTTGTAATTAGTAGAACTTTAAATTAAGTTAAAATGCCTTCTCCACGGAGAGAAATTTACCACAACTCGTCGATATTTTCAATAAATATATATTTTGAGTTCCTGACGTAAAAGTGGTAAACTCAGAGCCACAAAGGTATTTTTATTCATTATTCCATTATTTTCTAAAAACTCAACGTAACTTATGACTTTTACATACAAATAGTTCCTAAGATTCATAAATTGCTACAAAACCATTAAGACTTAACACGATTCAAGTATAACTAAACATTATTTCCACTGCAAATGTTTACCCCAGCTAACACGACAATAATTAGAAATTCCAGATGGAAACCAAATCAGGTTTAAAACTTCAAGAAAACTAAAATAAATGCAATATCGTTAAAAAACCCTGTCCATATTTTATTATAAACTACTGACATTTATTTAAAATATTTATTGAACAGATTAATTTTTTATTTAAAGTTCGAAGTATTTGTTGCTCACAAATCTTCAGCAATTTTCATACGAAATCCGAAGCATTTTCTCCTGCTATCCCACCTTTAAGATACTTATCCTTTAGAGGAATAAGAAACTTTCTCTAAGCAGACAGGCGGAGCATTAAGTAACGATAAAATAAAACAACGAAAGGAGGCTTCGACCCGCGTCCATTTTGAAGTGCTTACTCTCTTCAGACTTATCTCTTTGTTCAAATAATTAACGTAACTTCATTTATTGTCCATTGTTCGGCACAATCAGAACTAAGAATAATTCGTATTTAGTACAAACTTCGCTTAAGATTGTTCGAAGTGTTTATATACGAAATAAATATCAGTTCATAAGACTTATGTTACTCAAAACTTTCGCTTAGATTATTGAAGGTTAAATATAGTGGAAGAAATATTTATTTAATTAGAAAAATAAACCTGAAAAACGTACTTACAATATGATGCAGGTATGTACTAAAACTAAATTTGATTAGGTCAAATTTTAAGCCAATTTGGCGTGAAAAAGATACAAGTTCTTAAATTGTAATTGGGTTATATAATTCACATATTGTCCAGTTTTTTATATTATTAGTTATTATGTCGCTACAGTAGGAAACTAATCAACATTTGTAACATAAAGTGTTCTCTTTTGTAACGCAATATTTCCAGTAGACAAACAATAATTTTCCTGTGGATTAAACGGTTCATAGTACACCGGTGAACACAGTGTAATACAAAACCGAACCTTGTGTACAAAATTGCGTAGAGAAAAATGTTGCTGCTAACAATTCTAAGTTTCGGATTACGTATCTATACTAGTTTAGTACAAATATTAGGGTTCATACCTACATCATTATTGGAAAAGGATATCCATATCAAAAGGGAACGGATAATTAAGATACAGTCTCGCCATGTCAAACAATTTTCTGATATTCATGTTATATTATTATCATTAAAATTTCATTGAGATAATAAAACTTTGAACCGTTGTTAATATTAAAAATTTTAAATCTCTGTTATATTAGGTACCACGAGAGGGAGAGATATTGGGTTGACATCTGATTATACTTTACAATGCAGTTATAACTTTTAAAGAAGACACAAGGATAGCGAAAACGGAACATTTTTAAGCAATTTAACATACTTTATAATAAAAATTATTAACTTTCTTTACTCTTCAGTGATACGCCTAATTTTGTATAGATATTTTCAAACCTAAAAAGAATGTTAATTCAACACCAAAACTATGTTAACTTTACCCTAATACAACAAAATTTGTAATGCTATTAACCTATGGAATTTTTACATTATAATACACTTACATTAAATTGTTGTAAAATGTACAAAATAATAAAAAAACTTATCGTTTTTCTACTATTAATCTGTATTGAACATTATAAAGGCTTTACTAACATGTTGTTAAAGTAACAACATAATATTAGCTTTGAATAAATTTCGTTATTTGCTTTACTTCATTGTTTGCTTACTAAATCATTACACAAGTTATAACATAAACTGAAGGTAATTAATGTGAATATTGTTTTAGTAATTGTTTGTATGGTCGTCCTTGATTCCATAATTACAACGTCAATACTTGTTAACTCGGTGTTGTGTTATAGATATTTACACTCAACTCTCTCTACTATACTACCAATAACATCATGATGACTTACACGTGTGGTAATGATAAGTAATCAAATAATAGCTTTCGATCTATTCACTCATATAATATAAATACTAAAATGTTTAATAAAATTTAATTATAAAACATCTAGAGAGAAACATAATAAGTTATCAACCAATTACTTGCAAGTAGACTCGCTTGTACCACATATCGAAATAACTATCCCTTATTAGCGAATCAAGCGGAAGATTGAAAAAATAAAGAAGGTCACGTAAAAGAAGCTATGACCCGGATCTAATTTGAAATCTGTATTCTGTACAGAGTTACATTTTAGTGGAAATAGTGAATCCTATTACTCGAACTGTTTTTGAGAACGAATCTCTTTAAAAATTGGAAGATGTAACAAATATATTTGAGTAGTATTTGCTTAATTAAAATTTTAATCTTGGAGCTGAACTATGTAGGATTTCTTGATTGTTTCAAACAACGCTGGCTGGTACTAATAACTATATTTTTCTTATCGGTATATAGCGAAACCGGGCTACCTGTGTTTTAGTTACTGGTAAGGAAAATTTTATCCCGCCTACAGTTTGCAATATCGATACAGTCATGAGACAGCACAATATCGATCGAACACTATCACGCTCCTTGAAGCACAGGAGTACAATGATTAAAGTGCCACTTGTGGTGACTCATCCAATTAGGGGACAGCCTGAACGTCACTTGACTTCATCAATAAGTACGTCGATCATTAGTGCAGCTTCACTTCTGGCTTTTCAATAAAAGGAAAATAATTCAAAGAATTACTGATCTAACAGTTGGATATTATTGGTCTAAATTATTTTAAAAAAGCTGATAAGAGCCAAACTAGATAGCCTGAGTCACCGTCGCAAGGTAGCTAGTCTTTCGGTGTTTCATCGGATGCATTTTAGAGAGTATTCACAAGAATTGCGTGATACTACTACTACTACTCTCATAGCCGAGTTCGGCCACAGCGACGGTTGGTTTGGTTTAGTGGAATTGCGTGATATAATACCGCCATCACCCTTTTAACATCGGACGTACAGACTCACCACGGAATTCATCCCTACGTTGTCGATATCCCCCGTATTAGGACGAAGAGATTTGCGTCGTCGTTCTTAATACGAACAGCGGGGGACTGGAACAGTCAGCCGGCGTCAATATTCCCGTCCAGATATGACGTAGGAATCTTCAAGAGAAGATAGGCTACTTCTAGACTACTACACCAAAGACTACATCGCCGCTTACTATCAGGCGAAATCGTAGCCCAGCGCTAGTCTATAACGATGAAAAAAATAAAACAATTATCATGTGATATTGCGATTGCTTACATCAATACGGTCATCCATTATCAATCATTGGATAAACAAAGCATTTGTCATGGTTTATTATGGAGGTACAAATAATTATCACAATCGTTTCAGTCAGCGTTCATCTGCTACACTCGCCTAATTAAATGATTTGTCCGGCGTCACCTGCGTGTAACGATTTACCCTGACCTTTCCGTAAAAACAAGATACCAGACGGTAATTGGGTTTCTCACTACTACTAATCCAGTTTTCGTACGTGTACTTAATGCAAATAAAAACGAGAATTCAATGCTATCTAACTAAATGAGCTAATATCTGTAAATAATACCTTTAACAAATAGTCGTTACAGTCATCGTTGCCAACAAAGTACTATGTGCAAGCAATTTATACAAAATGGTATG
Organism: Parides photinus; assembly: GCA_018247975.1. NCBI lineage: Eukaryota > Metazoa > Arthropoda > Insecta > Lepidoptera > Papilionidae > Parides > Parides photinus. Next base: position 15,307 of record DWHU01000327.1, read on the forward strand.
ATAAAACAAATGGTAATGTATTATAAAATAATATTTAAAAAATCAATTATTACTGTATAATTATCTATCCAAAGTATATGCACAGATGTATGCTTTATTTTTTAATGTTTATGAATAATAAGAAATATAGCAACTACATACAGTTTTAGCAGCGCTTTCGATGTTTATACGTTTTTTGATATTGTGTAGGTTCACTAAATAAATGAGTATATATTAAATCTAAAAGTGTGTTTAAATGTAAATTTTAATACCTACAATAATATAGAGCAAAAGGCAAAGAATACAAATGAAGAAATCCTTTAATTAACATATTTGCGTTATCCCTCTTTACATTTCTGCTGTGTTGAATAAAAAGGGAATGAAAACGTTAGTCATTTAAATTTGTTTGTTTGTGTACATATAAACATTGCATAAAAAAAATTCTATTTTAAATTTAATATAAGGACCCAAAAAAATTGTGATTCAAACAATATACAAGATATTATAATACAAGATTAAACGTTATTATTATAAATAACATTAAATGAAAAATAGATCATACAAAACCTTCAAAACAGTATTAAGATTGTTCGGAATATAGAATAATATCAAATAAATTATCTTTCAGTTCTAAATAAATGTTCCATTAAAAATACATATGTTAGTTTGAAAGCAGGCGAGCAGGAAATAGATTGAGGTTTTAGCTCCGTCTAAACAAACATACAGTATGTTACAAGCGTCGCCAATTTCTGTTCACGCACCGACATTTTGTCTTGCATATTATAATATAAAAGTATTTAATCATAAACAAGCGGATCTCATTATTTTGCTATGCTGTTTGTATTATTTGTCATGAAATAGAATAAAATTACCAAATCTTTACACAAATTACACATTGGCACTAGAAGATTCTTTTACTTGCCAATTACCGAGTTTATTATTATTTCCTGTGGATCAATTTAAACACTTCATATTCTTTATATTCCATTTCAATAACTAATTTTTACTATTATCGGATTACATTTTTATCTTTATAAAACATCCATATCTTTTACATATTTTTTCACCTCAGAATTCTGAATGACTTTTTTCTTTTTAAAAAATATACGATCGTCTATACAGAATAAAAAATATAAAACCTCTTTGGAAGTTTCATTGCTATTTCAAAAACTATTCTTCATATGAAGATTTTTTAATGAATTTTCTTTTTCATATTTTTTTATTTACTTGTTTTCATAAAGGCCGGAATAATACTGAAATGTTAACATTTCATAAATAGATATTGAAAATTTAAAAAAGACGGTCAAATGATAATTTCCTTTTTCCGTCGAATTTTATATTTTCTTATTACAAAAGATTTAAAGAGAGTCGCAAAGTGGGAATGGTTATTATAAAATTAATTTCAGTTGCGCTTTTTTAAATGTACACGAGTAGTACAGCTAACCACAGAACGTGGTTTTATGACCTAGATCGTTCCACTTTGATACAATTACTAACTTAGCTCTCAACGTGGACTTTTGAAGTAAATGTGCATGTCAGCATTTCTCGTGGCGAAGTTAGTATTTTCTTTTCCATTGTTATTGGTTAGTAAAGTTACCATCAAATTTCTTTACAAATTTTAAGATTTATTGAACACTAATGGTAGCTATCACGAAAACATTCATTAAGTGGCTAATGTACTATTATAAGTCTTTTGGGCTATAGATTCTCAGCCGAATAGAAATGTTAGCGTATTAATTAAAGGATAGATGGATATGGAGAATGCAAACTGTACTCTATACAGCTCTATGTGGTAAATATTTATCACACTTGTTAAGAACAAACCATACAAATATTAAAGATAGAGAACAAAAATAAAACGCAAATATGTTGTATCACATTTTAATGGACAGTTTACACAATATCATGAAGAATAAAGGTTATAGACAACGTCGTTGAAGCAATTTAAAAAAAAAGCTTGATTACACACTGACTTACGATTACGCTATAATTACTAATAGTTTTCTACTAGAAGATATTAATCTAAAAACTCTCATATTTTTTAAAATTTAAGTATTTCAACAAGATTTTAAAAACGTTGACAAGATTTCTGACAAAGATAAATTGGAATGATTAATAAATTGGTTAGAGATATGTACCTTTTAAAAAATTTACGCACTACACATGACTAGATAATGTAAAAGACCTACATTTGAAAATATTTTATTAATAATTTGAATATTTAACGTCCTCAGACATAATCTATATAAAGGATATGGAAAATGTATATAAACGTTAATTTGCTACAAATATTTTAAAATTTTAGATAAGCGAGGAGCTACTTCTTTATTAGTCGTAAATTTTAAAAGGATAAATAATTAAATTTTAATATGTATACCTTTTTCTTGGGTTTACAGTTAAAATGTATTGTTCCCCATTAATTGTTTAATTAACTCAGTTTCACTGACATCAAGCGTTTTTCCAAATTTTTCACATATTTTCGTCTAATTTAAGACGAATACCGATGTGCATATTTTTCTGTCTAAAATTGGCACCGATTTTACTACTTTTGTTTTATTAATATTGTTTTACCAAGATTAAATACATGTTTTATATTTTTTTATTAAATATGAATTCTCTATAATATGAATATATACTGCTTCGATATTACACACTCATTAATTTGACACATGCATCAGTCCAACATAACAACAATAAGCTATAAATGAAAACTTTACATATTTAATTTAAACATTATTTACCATTATTAGACATTTAAATGTTAATTTCTCATATAAATACAGTGCATATGAAAAACGTTTATTAAAAATAATTTTATACACTTAGAGTAAGTTTAAAATGCATTAAAGACAAATGCATGTTGTAATAAAAATATCAAGGAGTCGTTTCAGTTTTTTTTAATTTAATATTAAACTGTAAATCTAACCAAGTAACATCGAATAAAACCTGTAAAGAAAAATGGTTAAGGAAAAGGACAATGGCATTAATCCGGCAGTGTTGTTTACATATCGCTTTCCAGCAATCCCGGTCGCCTTGGAACTTCTTCGCTATCTATAAGCTGTATTTCATCTGTATCTTTTGAGTACCGTGCGACACATTCACCTCTTAAATATCCATGTCCATTATTATTTCTCACAGCGACTTCGTTGTTCCTCGCCTCTTCGACCTTTACTAATTCAATTTCAACACCAGATTCATCTTTATCGACCGCCGTCCTGCTCGGACGACGGTCAAGTTCCTGTCAGGTGTCTTGTAGTTCGGCTAGTTCATTTTCCTCCTCATGAAGACTTTTCTCTGCGAGTCTGAAACTCTCTAGAAACTCATTAAGATCCACAAGTCCGTCTTTATTGATGTCCATAAGCCTGCAAATATCAACCAGCTGTTCTTGTGTCATAGGATTCGGCATATATTTGCCTAATAATTGACAGGCTTCAGAAAATTCTTCGAGAGTTATGTAGCCTGAAACGACAATTTTAATTTAAAAAATAATTCACCAAAAATGTCTGAATTACTTAATGTCCATTAATATTCATGATTTTTTTCTAGAGTGAATTAAAATCTGTAAAAGTATTGCGTGAAACCAAAGTTGAGCTCGTTTGCATACCTGAGTTATCTTTATCGAGAATCTTGAAAATTGCTTCTAAACTTCTTTTATTTTTATAAAGAGTCTCCACCACAGTTTGTGTGTCTGCCTTACGACCAATTCTCTGTAAACGATATTTAATTATTTCATAATATTAATTTAATTAAACTAATAATCGTATCTTGTTAATTGATGTACATACATAAGTGAAGTTTTATACAAGGTAGTACCGCAAAAGGAACACCCAGTAATCAGATCCAGAACATCACCCAGTAATTAGAAGCTGAACTAGTTTGTGAAAGTCTAATTCATTAATTATCATTTGTCAAAGTTTTCTATTTTGATTACAGCTAAATTAATTACGACCTAGTTTCATTTCAACCAGCATTTATTTGTACAAAAGAACGAATTTTCGTATTTATTGTAGCGCATATTTCATAAATTTCTTTATTAACAAAAAAAAACAGTTGCACGCACGATGCCTGATTACTGAGTATTATTCCTATTACATAGTAAAGGCATTGGTCCTTACCCCAAAAATATTTTTTATACCAAAACGTCAAGGCCAAAAATTACAAGTTTATTAAGTTAGTATCAAAAAATTAAGTACTTCTTACATTTGCGTTCAAATCAAACGTATCCATGTATCGAACTAATCGAGTATCAGGGTCGGTGCGTACTAGTTTGTCCTTAAGCATCCTCCACGGTAGACCTAGATGTGTTGTTTCTTCCATCGCATAACACCAATCACTCACTGATATAAAACCTAAATAATTTAAAAATATTAAAGGCTATATCAACGTTACTAAAAATAAAAAAATAGACAGGGTGCCTAATAACTAACAGTTAAAGTGTATTGTACACTTACATTCGCTTTAAGCAGAATATTATAATATCAAGACTCTTTTTATCACAAATTTTTTTTTTTCAACTTTTAAATATTAAATAATAACTGTACCACTTTGATCAAGATCCATGCTTCGGAAGGTGGCCTCCAGCGGCCGGCGCGCTACCAGTATTTGGTTGTGCAGTTCCCTCATAGCTGACGATTCAACGAGACCTACACGTTGTCTGAACGTCAGTCGGCGAGTTCGCGACACGGCGGCTGTATACTGAACGAACTGACGCTCCAAGGAATTGCCGCAAAGTTTCAAATAGGCGCCTTTGTTGGACCCCAGCTCGTAGTAATTTGAAGCCGAGAAAATTGTTATCACCTATTATAAAATTAGCAGTTAAATTATACCACCAAACTTTAATTTTTTTTCCTCCATCCTAAAACACTTCTTTAACAGTGTTTCCCAACGTGGGGTGTACGTTTCACATGGGGACAATTCGATGGGTGGAAGGCGGCAATTTGAGAATTAACCCGATATGACTTAGCCGTCTTTTCTATGGGCTTTTTAAAAGCAATGCTGAACGTCCATGTCAAATTAAAAGAAAATAAAGTTGTTAAATGTTATAGGTTTCTTAAATGGACAACATGTTTTTTTTATTTGAAACATGATGTATGATATAATTGGGAGGAGAGACATAAGAGTTTTAAAAAGGTCATAGTGGGACACAAAAAAGGTTGGGAAACATTGCTCTATGAAGTATAATTTTAATATAAAAAAGGAACTAGATTAGTAGATTTTTTTAAATTACCGTACCAGACAGACACAAATACGAAAATTAGGTAAATGATAAGTACCTTATTAAAGTAAGTTGCTAGTAGCGGGCAAACAAAGTAATTTATTATAGACCCATCTCATCATAATGAATTTTAATAACAAATAATAGTAACAGCAAACTATTTTTTAAATGTTCATAAGTACTTAGTTAACCACTGTAACTTACATTTCCGTTGTGTAGTATTTCATATCCACCCGGTTTACACTCGTGGCTTCGGACAATAAAACTCAATTTGTTCTTCCTTAAAAAGGACACTGTCACGTCAGGACCGAAATATGTTCCAGCACCGCGAAGTGCGTTTGCTACACATCCTCCAGTGCTTTGCGGGTCAGACCACAGGATATCGAAAACCTAAAATACAACTCGGTCATCAAGAAGAATTGTATAAAGTATTGTTAAATTAATTTTATAAGTTGAAGCTATATTAATTATAATTTGAAATGTTATTGTTATACCCATGGGGCAGTATGCAACGGTACGAAGTACTTTGGAAATGTAATAACGTTAAAAGACTAAACGATGCTCATGGGATGTCCGACAGCGATAGCATCAGCTTTGTCACCACATATCAACCTTGTCCCCAGCTCGTCTTATTACATATCAATTTAAATGAAATATGTAAACACAATGCTTTCTCTTTTAATACTTTTCAAATATATATATATATATATATAAATATATATATATAT
>DWHU01000328.1:0-21197 GCA_018247975.1 Parides photinus
CACCGGCTTTATCCGCCAACCCGCACTTGGCCAGCGTGGTGGTTTTTGGCCAAAACTCTCTCCGTTTGGTGAGAAGGCCCCGAGTCCCAACAGTGGTAACATTCAGTGGGTTGTAAAAAAAAAAAAAATATAGTTAAAGCAACAATTTCGTTTTCTCTTAGAAACTAATCTTACATGTCAAACATTTGATGGTTGCCCTGTGGTTCAGCAATCAAATTAAATTTATAGTATTATTTTATTTTGCTTTTTCATTTGAGTTGGGCAATTGACATTGACAACCAACTATTTTATTACCGCACCCAACATTTTTTACAAACATATTAATTTGTATTGTACTTTCAATTTAAAACTTATGGTAAAGCCAGTTTATAGTATATGGTTTTGCAAACTTTATTTTGTAACGACTGAATCAAGTGTCGTTTTTAATATAGTTAAAAGAAAAATGTTATATTCATTATAAGATAAGCAATGTTCACATTAAAACTGTTACACTTCAAGCTTTCGATTTAAGAACTTTATTTCTCATTTAAAACAATATTTTGTCACTTACATGAGAACAACAAATATGTTAAACATTAAATATTAAGGTACACGGGTAGTTACATTATATTAAGTGAAGGTGAGAGAGAAATTCGCTTCATATATTCATTAGGACTGTGGTCCAAGTTAATAATGAATATTTTATAAATTTATATTTTTCTCTTACGTTTTTCAGAAGGTTATTGTACAACTGTGCTTCCCTGTATGTTATATTATTTAATCCGTAATTAGTTCTTATCACAGGTAACTAGAGCTCGTCTTTGCGGCGAGTGTTATATTTTATTTTATTGCCATTAATAGGGAAAGTAATTTGTGATTGGATTAGACCATGGATTATTTTGTAAATAAGTATATATACATTAAATCCGTATAGTTGTGGAATGTTTGAGAGTTTCGTTTCCTTGTATATAGTTTCACTGGGCGTTAAGTAATCATAGTTATGTAATATTTATATTATTTTATGTTGAAGGATTTGGGTTTTATATTAGTTTTATTTGCTGTACCCCATACTTCAATAAGGTAGAGTAGGTGAGGTTTTACAAGTGCATTGTATATTAATTTTCTACATTTGTTTGGAAGGCAATGTACGATTCTGTGTAGTGAGAACATTAATGGTGATAGTTTTTGTTTAATGTGTAAAATATGTGCTTTCCATGTTAAGTTAGAATCTAATATTAAACCTGCAAAGTTTTTCCACCAATAGTAAGATGTGGGCAGCATAGTATTTTTTTATTTTTAGCGCTAAATATTACGTACGATGATTTATTTGGATTAATTGTCAAAAGATTATATTGGAACCATGTATTTAAAGTATTAAGGTCGTCTTGAGCTTGTTTTATAAGATCAAGAAAATTATGTCCAAAATAAAATAGACACGTATCATCCGCATAAAGTGTAAGCTTACCTAGAAGTCCCTCTTGATTTACATTATTTATATACATAAGGAACAGCAATGGCCCGAGTATTGAACCCTGTGGCACACCATTTGCTATAAGTTTAGGATTACTTTGACATGCTCCCATTTTAACAACCTGTATCGATTTTGTAAGTATGATTTTAAGTTCAGTTCCCGTTATGCCAATGGCATTCATTTTATATCTTTCTTTAGTTACTTCTAACTAAACTTTGTTCATTAAAATATCATGTGTAATTAATTGAAAATAATAATCAACTAAAACGGATCGGATTTGGATCAAACTGCACGCCGTGTGCAACATTTGATAAAAATCGGTTAAGGAGTCCATCGCGGACAAACACTGACACGTAATATATATATATTAAGATTATGTGGAGAGGAGAGAATGGTTGCAGTTGTATGTCACTATGTGGGTAACATAGTTGCTTTTCTTATTATCATTGGCCAACATGTTAGTATTTATTGCCTATGCAGAAACTTGACGCAACGCAAGAATAGGTTAACTGATAACGCAAGCAACTCCATCCATAGCTTATAAATAATTTTAGCGCAGACTGGAACAAATTTGTAAATGCTGCCTACACATCGAGGGCCGCAAGTTTAGATCCTAATAATGTCTGCAATGAGTTCTGCATAGGTCAGACTATAATGTTTCAGATTATTTAAACGTATCATGAAGGCATTAAGAAATTTAAGTAAGATTGACAGATTCGTGTGATGTGGTCGTGAATGAAGTGTGAAACATTTGGCGAAGTTCAAGTTCAATGCGGAGCTGTCGTCGTGTCCTGAGTTCGCGGCGACAAATCTTATCGCGAACGACGAGCTGTCGCGGGGTAAATGTAAAGACACGACCGCGTCACAAGTGAACCATGCACTCGACAAAACTGTATAAAACAATTGTAAAAAATAAACAATTAATTTATGAAACTTGTTTCTTTTGTGTGAAATGAGGGAAGTGGCTACACTTAAAGAGGAAAGACCCGAGGCCTCCTAACACAGCCGACGTGCAGAGGTTCCGTCCTAATTAACAGTTTAACTAGCTCAAACACGCTTGCGAATTACAACCACCTGAGCAGGCTGGATCTCGGGGAGGGCTTGGCACCATAGAACACATTCACACAGGCAAATTATACAAAAGACCAACGAGTATAATCAACTTCTTTGCCCAGCGTTTTTGGTCTCCATCGAAATTTAGGTTGTTCGGTGCCAAATATTGGCGATACATCGAGATGTTGAGAGATCTTTATAGCAACACCATGTCGTCTAACTACAGGGCAGTCTAACAAAACCTATCCAGTTGCACAGAGGTTTTTCATAAGTTTCGTCGAGTCTTCTCGTCGCCCATACCCCAAAGCCTGAAGACGAAAGTTTTCGACTTGTGCGTGCTGCCTATACTCACTTACGGTGCTGAAACGTGGACACTGACAGTGTGACTACTCCATAAGCTCAAGATCGTTCAGAGGGCCGTGGAGAGAGCTATGCTCGGCGTTTCTCTGGTGGATAGAATTCGAAACGAAGTAATCCGCCAGAGAACAGAGATTACCGCCATAGCCTCTCGGATAAGCAACTTGAAGTGGCAATGGGCTGGTCACCGCGGGAGCAGACATGTCTAAGAATGGAGACAGCGTTTAGGAAATCGCAGCTCGGGGCGCCCACCGACCAGATGTAGTGAGGAGCGACGATCTGCGCAAGGCGGCTGGTAGCAAACGGCACAGCCGGACATCTGGCTAAATTGCGTTCCTTGGGAAAGGCCTATGCCAATCAGTGGACTGCCGCGGGCTGATGATGATGATGAAACACGCGGGAGGCTAGGTCGCTTGGTGGTGATTACATAGCGGACATTTAGGTTTTGTAACATCATTGTGATACTTAAGCGCTCACCTAACATTATTTTGAAATTGTACTCATCAAAATTTGAAACATTTGTCGAGAAAAATTGGTTATAAATCACATGACTGAAAGAGGACTCTCGCGCGGCTTCATGATCATGCGTTCTCCTGTTTAATATCTACCAAACTGAGTTTCAAATCAAGAACATTTAAAAGCCAAGGAATCTTTAATCGTTCATAATAATAATAACTCGCAGTTGTAAATAACACAGCAGGAGTAGTGTCGCTACTGCTGCACCCAGCGCCGAGCTAGATGACCTCCTCGGACTTGTACTTGAGCAGCACGCGACTCCTGCTGCGGCTGGTGGCTATGGAGTCGTCCTGCTTCCACAGCTTCATGCCGCGCATCTCGATCTCCTCGTGCCACGCTTCCTGGGTCTCTCTGCGATAAGTAAAGAACGTCAAAGAAAGCAGTGTTCGTTAAAAAATTAAAGTACTTATTAGACACTACCACTGAGACACCAGCTACGACCAGATGAGCAGGACGCACGACTGGTACCTTACATCTCCACGAATTATATTTTAAAACGGGGTACGTTATTATGTTTACAAAAGCTCGAGATATTCCAACACTGAACTGGTTGTGATGGTGACTTTGATTACCGTGGAAGGAATCACAGAGTAAGTGAAAAGCAGCGGAGTACCTGCAATTGTCCATAAGTTTTCCAGTGTTAGGGAAGATGTTGGTAAGCAGCATGAGGCACGGCAGCACCACCACGGACAGGAATTGAATTTGCTCGGCCGGCTGGTTGACCCGCCGCCGCCGGTCCATCATGCTGAGCGGCGTGTAGCCCATGGCGCGCTCGCGGTCGCCCTGCGGGGTTGCAGTTCTGTTTAAAATCAAAATTCACAACACAGCGACTTCCGTTTTTCTCACACTTTATCCGCATATTATTTACACTAATCACATCACACAAGAACTGCAGGCTCCAGTTATTAGGAGACGAAAGCGGGATCCCAACGGAAAGTAAATACATTCGGTAGCGAAAGCCTGCCACGAGTAAGTCTAGTATTAAACCAATGATAAAGACCCGCGCGAGCTCGCAAGCCTTGCGTCGCCGACAGTGACGGTATCACTTGAAAGTAGTAGTTTAATTCTCTTTGTTAAAGAAATAACCTGGTTGTAGAACTCTTCATATATGGACTCGGTGATCGCCTTGGCGACACCAAACGGCTTACAGCTACCGGACAGGTCGCTCGTCGTCATCAGGATGCCCTGCACAGGTACACAGGTACCAGTCAATCGGTGTTTGCTTACCGCGTGATGGCCTACGATCTGCCATCAATCTCACACTCTCGTCTTCCAGTTACCATTTTGAACTACGATCTTCTTAATCTGACGGCGTGTTATTTCAGCCAGTTAGCGCCATTTTTTTTACGACAATTGGTAGTTGCGTGGTCGGCCATTGCTACATCAGCGTCACGCAGAGCATGATAAGATAAAGTTGTCGGCCGGCCACCTTGAGCAGCCGGCGGTGCGACTGGTCCGCCCAGTCGAAGGCGCGCTCGGCCAGCAGCGGCGCCAGCTGCGCGCGCAGCACGAAGTACGCCGCCAGGTCGGTGCACAGGATGTCGTAGCGCACCTCCGACATCAGCTCCTCGCGCTCCGCCTCCTCCAGCTTGCTCAGCAGCTTCTTGTCCTGCGCCCGCCGCAGCACCGCGCGGTATATAAGAGAGGTGGTTTCGCAACACCTCGCACCGGCTAATACTTTTGTTAAACTTAAAATAAAAAGTTGCACGTTACGTCGACAAAATCATCGGAGGACCGGCCGGCGGTCAGCGCTGCACTACGAGCGGTAATTGTTCACCGATCCTTGAAAGAACGAACATCTCCGACTGATGTGAGACACGAACTACCGGGAGCCCGGGAGCCCGGGGATCCGCGAACGCGAAAACGAGACAGGAGATGCAAAAATACTTCAATGAGGACCACATACAGAAATCTTTAAAACCAACAGCGCAGCAACCTGTGCTGTGCAAAAGACACGGATATCGACACTGCGTGTATTGATTATTTTAGGAGATACTTTCGCAGCCTGTCTTATGGTATCCTACCACGGGGTAGTGCCGCAGACATTGACTGCATTTTTATATTATAAATGGCTTTTAATGAATTGGGCCTCTGAATCACTAAAAAATGATTTAAAGCCATTATCATTTTAACAATAGACACATTTAGTGAGTGTCTATTATATGCCCATAAAAAGGTGATCGCCACCATCACAACCTTTGGCATAAAAATAAGTACGCGGTCTAAAATAAATAAGTATGTGTATCAGTTAACAAATTTTAAACTTAGATTAAATAAAACTGAGAACGGTTAATTAGGAATCTCTGAATACATGTTATATATGAAAATGAATCGCTAATTGTGTTGTTAACCGCAAATCTCGAGAACAGCTGAACCGATTTTCTAATATTTTCTAACGGATAGAAATATTTTAAAATTTGCTTGAAAAAGATTAAATACAATACTTTTCTATATTCCCGTATAAAAGATTCGTAATAATACTTAAGTCAATTTGAACTTTAATGCTTAAGAATAAAGTTTAAATTTTAGTTCTAGTTAAACATAAAAATGCCTGCGTATAAGTGGACTGGTCTTTTCCGAACTTTAATTAGCGAATATTTTTTTTTGAGGTCTTATTTATAATTAATTTATGTTGACATTTTTGACAACAACCATAAAAAAGACTATCTCCTGAGTTTCTAGTGGGTTCTTTACAGTAGAGGACGCGTTGTGAGCCCGCTATCGAGCTAGTTACAAGACGTTTCAAATGTGCTAGTAACAAATTAATTATTTTTATCTAATCTTATTGGTTTCGTATTTATGAAAAAAAACATTGCTAAGGTCTTTTCCTTCAGAAACCTCCTGGTTTGAATTGAGTTGAGAGTCTTAGCTTTGGTTTATAGGCGATGTCGCTCATGTTCCTTTATACCTCGATAATTTTCTTGGCTAGATAATAATGATGGTTTTCCAGCTGCGACGTCTTGTACATGCGCGACAGAGGGTGCTTGCACAGCTTTAGGAAATTGTTGTTGTAACCCGGGTGGTCCAGGTCGTGGCACAGCCCCGACAGCATCAATGCGGCCGTCTGCGAAACGTCAAGGCCGGAATGAAGTTCATAGGACGTGTTCGTTACAAGGGATAGGTCGTGTTGGACAGCGAGGGGCTCAACCTCGACAAAGCTGAAGTATCCGGGGTTATCCTTCAATATGAGGTACATGGTGTGGGTGAAGCAGAAGGCGTGCTCGGCGTTGTGGTAGGGGTTGGCGCGGTAGCAGCCCAGCACGGTGAGCACGAAGTCCGCCAGCCGGCGCCGGTCCAGCGCGCGCGGCGCGAAGGTCTCCGCGCACATGAGGCACACCAGCGCCGGCATGTCCTCCCTGCTGCCCTCGCTGATGTGGTAGTCGAAGCTGCCGAAGCAAAGCTACACTCCGGCATCCGCACGCGGAGACGGACGGTCACAAATACGAATAATTGATCTACAAGTTAAAACAGAAATGTTGGCGAGTGCGCTTGGCGTGAACCGATGTGACGCTGTGGCGCTCGCGGCCGGAGAGGTTCCACGTCACCTCCTGAAGTTGTACGGCGGGACGAGGGCGTAGCGGCTCTCCAGCTCGTCGAGGCTGTGGCTGCACGGCTTCAGGTGCAACTCCATCAGCGCCGAGTACACCTTGTTCAGATTCTCCTAAAATGATTGGTTTGATAGTGTTTATAGTAAACGAGACAAACGGGACTCGTCTGCAGCCGCGCGCTCCGCGTGGACACCGCGCAGAGGCTCACGGGCAGCGGTCGGCGAAGGGAAGCGTTTTATGTCGTAGCGCGATGCATTCACCGACGTACATGATAGAGCTTCTGTTGCTGCATGTGGTAGAAGTGCACTATGAGCGAGCAGTAGTTGACGAACACCTCGAAGATTATCTCGTCGTCGGTGTCGAACGGCTGACCGTTGTTCTTATTCGTGAGCTGGACGACTCCTGGAGACAAATAACTCACAACAGGTCACATTTTGGGGCTCGACAGTGTTCACCGAAGAGTCTAACTATCACATAATACTCGTTAATAGTAAAGGGTGGAAACTTAGCTGCCGGGACAGTCGGCCGCCCCCGCCCCCCGGGCTGCGCCCCGCCCCCCGGGCTGCTCCCCGCCCGGCGCGGCGGGGGCGTGCACCGTCACCATGCAGGGCGCGGGTCGCTCCGCGCCACTCGTGCTCATGTTGCGCTATTTCCGCAATGGAGCTAATCGACAACTATCATACCAATAATGCCCTTCTTATCCTTGATCGGCGAGGCCAGCACGGACCTCACGACCATCCCCGTGGTGGGGTCGATTTCCTTCGCGAAACGTTGATCCCTGTAGGCGTCGTGAAGGTTCAGCATGACACCGGTCCTGGCCACCAGCCCCGCCGGCGACTGCTCCAGGGATAAGCTAGTGATCGTGAATTACAAAACGATATTATCTTTAATATGTCACATGGAGGTTGTGTTGCAGGAGTCGACGCTGCAACAGTCCAATGTGGTCGCCCGTAGTAATCTGTATGCAGTTTTTATGTAAGATATCTTTACGAGTGTTCTGAGCTTAGACAGAATTCAAACAAGTCCTTGCCTTCTACAAGGCGCGTCTCTAGCGGCTGTTGCTTAGCTTCAGTCGCTAAGCGATCGACGCGATCGACCCCTCCTACGATCTCGTACGGAACCGTTTTGCTAAACGCGATCACCGCCGGGAACGCCGCGTCGGCCGCTTCAAACACGCCAGTCTTCCAACCTGAGGCTTCGAAGAAACGCCAAACGTCAGACGCTGAGCTAAAAAACGCCGAGTTTAAAAAATGCGTCTTAAAAACCCACTTCAATGAAGCCTCGGGGGTTTAGTTTTATTTTGAAAGGTGAAATGGGGCTTGAAATAATTTATTCTAATATTATATGGACAATGAGCGAATGCACTTACTTGACCCGGGTCTTCTTCTTAGGCAGCGTGCCGCGCTCGGTGGACCAGCCGTCGTCCCACATGTCTGACAGCAGCTGCTCGTCCAGGTGCTGCCGGTCCACCATGTAGAAGCTGCTGCGCGTCGCGCCGACGAACGTTTTGATGACCGCCTGCGGGAGGCGCCGGTGTGAACCGGAGGTTCGCAGAGCTTTTTTTTATAGACTACATTAAACAATTTTCTGGTTCTGGTGGATCGCCTGCAGTTACAGTTCTGTCATATTTCCAAAACTCGCCAAAAATGTGAACATTAGTGAACTAGGAATATTTGCGCCGCGTCAAGCAAACATTATATTTCTTTACTATCGAAAACACGAAAAATGTTTTTCTCGACTCCCAGTTTTAAATTTCGAACTCCTATTTTTTGCATCGCCGTCGAAGATCACCATCGTCTGTCCCGTCGGCGCCGGAAGTCCTGGTCCACTTCGTGTACAAAGGATGTGAACCTGGTCGTCCCGCGCCGGGGTGCACTCTTAAACCGCGATCATGCGCGAGTCGGTCAGTTCGTGTCACTAAACGCGACGTGAACTAAAATAGACCAGAACCGGTGTAAGTAGTTTTAATTTACTTAGGTGGGCGCGCGTGCGTACCAGCATGTCCGTGAGCATGGTGTCGACGGAGGCCAGGTCGCAGAAGTAGTCGTGCAGCAGCGCGCGCAGCTCCGTGTCCAGGTGCGCGGCGCGGCGCAGCGTGACGCGCGCCTGCGCCTGGTGCACCGCCGCGCCCGCCCACCAGCACACGCCCAGCGCCGCGTACAGCGCGCCCTGCCACGCCCAGCCCCGATACACACTCCCGGAGGGGACGGTCGCTGCGGGCAGCATCACGCCCTCGCCACCCCGCCCCGCGGCCCGCAACCACGTGGCGCCACTCGCGACCAAACCGCCATGACCGAGAACAGCTTTTGTGGACATGTTATATCCGCCGAGTCGCATCTGCGCAGCGCGGTTTATGAGAGGCCTCAGCTCCGTGCAGTGACATTAAGTGGGTTTATTTATTGTTATTGCTCTACACCATACCGGGCAGTGTGTTACTGTCGAGGCGGCGTCAAGTCGGGGCTGCTGGGGGCTGCGGGGTGCTGGTCGGGTCCGTCCATTGTACGCACGTTCTCGTAGGGGTCGCCGAAGGTGCGGTACAGCTCGAGCACCGCGTAGCAGTCGCCGTCGGGCTTCAGCACGGGCACGCAGAGCGCCACCTTCGCGTCCACCCAGCGCAGCCCGTCCGCGAAGCGCCGGTCGCGCTGCACGTCCGCGATCACCAGGTGCTCCTTGGTGGCCGCCACGTGCGCCGCCGCCACCTTTCCCTCTTCTGCGTCATATTCGAAACAGAACGACGCTTCTCGAACGAACTTTCAGAGGTATAGTAGTGTCAGTGAGCAGTCATACGAACCGATCGGTACGTTGACCTGGTGCCGCTCGGGGTTCTTCACGTCGCGCGTCATCAGGACGATCTCGTTCTTGCTCCCGTCCACGGTGTACACGAACACGCCTGTGGCGGACGCATCGCACTATTATTTATTTCGCAATAAATACAGACAACGATTAGACAGTACGCGAATTGTTGTTGTTCGAACGGTGCGGTACGGGGTCGAAGGGGGGAGGTGGGCCTGCCTCCCCTCTAAAACGAATCCGTGTACCCCGGGCGACCTGCGGGAGTTTCTTTAAACTTTAATGCATAAAACACACACACAGTACGTGCGCGTGCGCGCCGGCGGCGGGAGACGTTACCTGAGCTGTTCGTTACAGTTTGAAGCACCATCGCGGTCTCATACAGCAAGGAGTCCAGGTCGACGGTGTCCTCCAGGAACACGTTGAACCTGCCGATGTCCAAGTACGTGCCCTCCCTCGTCTCCGCCTCCTTTTGCCCTTTCCTCTCGATCTGCGCGTAGGGCGCGATCACGCGCCGTGTCACCTTGTCCAGCTTGTCCGACGGTACCAGAAAGTGCGACTGCACCTTGGTCATGGTGGACATGCGCTTGAAGTCCACGCTCTGGTTGAACGTGTCAAGACGGCTTTTAACCGACTTCACATTTCTCGGACCCGGCTCGACCATTTTGTTTGCTCGTGTGACGTTTCCCCCGCGCTCTGCTCGCAACCGTTCGTTTGAAGTCTGCGCGGCGGCCAGCGCGTTCCGAACTTTGTAATTTGAATTATTTAACCGCAGCGCGGCGACATAAAAAAATATGTCTCGAAATTATAATTTATTCGCGATTCGATTTCGATTCTGCGATCGATTCGATTTCGCGATTAAATTATGATTTGATAGGCGCCGTCAGGGGGCTTGTTACGCCCACTTTTCTTTTATACATTTGAACTTTGTACTCGGAACACATCTCGTCACCACGGCACCCGGTTTGCCGCGGCCGCAAGGAACAAAGAAACAAACGCAGACGTGATAGCAAATTTATTTATAATAGTGTTATGATCCACGCGGTACAGTGTTGCGTGCAAGTAGTTTTCATCGGCCTGTATATGATATACATTTATGTAACGAGCAGCGACGCGCGGCCGGCACTTATTCTTCCCTCAGCATCCGGACACGTGAAACATAAAAGTCCAGGTGTTTGTGACGATGCGGAAACTAAATCTGGCCGCAGCGGCGCCCCACGGGCTCTGACGATTACGTCTCGAACTTCGGCGAAATTACGTGTGAATGAGATTTTCAAGCGCGGTTGCCGCCGGGCAGTGCGCGGGGCAAATGTTATTGGGTTAATATGGAACTTTCAACGATTTCAACAACATTGCTTTCAGTTACACGATAACTAATTAACATGTACAAGTTTTGTTCTTATAGACCGGCGGTGGCGGCAGCGGCTCGCTTGCGACGTCACCGCGGCGCTCCGCATCTTAAAGATGCACATGCAATCCATCCCCTGCTGCAGCTCGCCGCACCGACTGTACGCGCGGACATTTTAAACATCCGTGACATGGCGCCCAATGAGACCAGGCGACGCCGCGTCGCGATGCAGGCCGGCAATGGGTCACTGCGAGTGCAGCCTCACCCGATGCTGCGTGACGTAGTGCGTCACAGGCGATACGGCGTTGATACAACAAACTGCTAAGAATATAGTACACATTTTCAGAATGAAAGTATGTTCGAAGGCGTGCTATGCGGGACGCGACGCCGCGGCCGCTGCAGCGCCTGCCTGTCTTTTTTAAATCGTCCCTCGCGACCTCGTGGGACTGGGCTATCCTGTTTATTTTCTTTCTTTTCTCTTTCTTCTATTTAGTATCTAACCTGTACTTATTCCAATTTTATTATATTTTTTACATAGACACCCAGAGAGCTACAAACTGTCTGCGACACGAAGACGGGGTCTCGAGGGATACTCCGGATCCGTGTTACGCGACCTCTCGGATTCTATTTTAAATGCATTCAGGCTATGACTGTGCATAACCCGAATATATATTTTTTTAAACTTTTAATGCTCAAACACGTTAGTTTTGTAAATATGCAGACGAGAACGGGGTGGTGCGGGGCGGCGTGCGGCGCGCGCTGGACGGCCGGCTCCGGGCTGACTATGTGTTGCGGATCTTGCCCGGCACGTAGTTCTTGTCTATGTTCGGCTCCTGCAGGAACATGTGCAGGCAGCGCTCGTTCTGCGCGAGCGGGTGCCCCGCGATCTTGTTTATGAACACCTCCAGACCTGCAATATGTCGTGCGTCCATTTAAAAACAGTAAACTATTTCGGTGAGACACATACTAAGACTTTCATCCTTCTAATATTATACATATTTGTTACTCTTTCACGCAAAAACTACTGAATGGATTTGAATGAAACTTTATAACAATGTAGCTTATTATATTATATTATCAGAATCAAATGTAGACTACGATTTACAAAGACAATTTGCGAATTGTAAAATATCAAGTAAGTATGAAATCCGGCGCAGGTCGGTGTGGGGTGTGGGGTGAGGGGTGCGCGGCAGACGAAGTGATACAAGCCCAAGGTATTGGCAGGTTTTTGTTTGGTTTAGGAGTTACACATACAAAAAGATAATTAAATTTTATTTCAATTATTAGACGGGACTCACCTGGTAATTATAACGAATAACTTCGTTTTTATTTAAGTTATTGTAGGTTGTATGTAGGTAGGTAAGTAATTGGTTCTTTTCTGGTAATTTTAATCCATTTATAATAATTTTAATGACATGACAGCGATAATAACGTAAAAATAATATTAATAATCTTACGGAAACGTGATTTTGTTATCAATTTAGCAAAAAAGAATTATTTTTTGTCTATTAATTACTATCCTACTAATATTATAAATACGAAGGTTTGTAAGTATGGTTGTTTGTTACTCTTTCACGTAAAAAACTACTGAATGGATTTTAATGAAACTATACAATATTCAAACTTATACATTAATATAAAACATAGGCTACAATTTATAAAGATATTGTATGAATTGTTTAAAATTTGAAATACGTATGAAAATTTCTACTATCTGCGTGCTATTCTGGCGCGCGCTGCCAAAACCGCTGGAGTTACACACACGTGTATGTAATGTATGATCCGATGACACTCCAAGTTATCCAGTAGAATTCCTAAACTCTTCCCAAAAACTTTCCATTAAATTTTTAACTCCTGCAGTTATTTTGGCCATTAAAATCACATCTCATTTTCAATGACGATCAACAAAACGCTGAGCAAACCTTGTAGTCGACAGGCATACATTTGGGCACGACATATTTAAATTTTTCAAATGTGACTCAAATATCATTTATGCGATTATTTTAATGCCATAATATTAGTTATTTTCTACGCCACGCTAATATAAGCTTCTCGAATTACTAATCCTGCACAGACTAAGTCACAGGCACCGCTTAGTGTATTATAAATGAAGCAGCATACATTGCACTTGCATGTGAAGATTTATTCTTTTAAATATCAAGTAGCTTCCAAATAGTTCTCCATGCATGTTAACAACATTAAATATTAATTACTACATGACACCTATTTAATTGTATACATTCCTAAGATAGCTTAGAGCCATGCTGACTTCATTGGATTGTAATTCATAATAACAGCAAATTTGAATATGACGACTATTGGATCTTAAGTTATTACCTATTTACACAGAATTTAATATAGATAATTTTACCTTTTCTACGGTCCTCAATGAATTCCTCTTCAAATATGCCATCATCACCACGGAAAGGCAGCTGCCTCTTTAATGCTTTACCTGGCAAAGGTGGTACAACAATCTGCAACCACATGACATACAATTATATTTATTGGAATTTTAATAAATCAAAAGTCATATGCTGCACATACATATTATAATACATGTTAACCTATTTTATCAATTGTGCCATACTAAGATTGACATAAACACACAACATTAAACTTGGTTTTATAATAAAAACCCATACATTGTCATGTGAGTCATGTAAAAGCAGCACAAATGCAAATTACCTCATTAGTGCAACTTACTAACACAATTATGTGATTACTGCATTCACAAGTACTAAAAGAAACTATTTTAGATGAGATTAATTATGCAACATAATGTGCATTAGTTATGAGTAACACATGCTTATAGGATGTTTCTAATTGCTTTTCTTAGTTTTACCAACTTCAGAACTTTCATTGTATTACTGAAATAAATATATTAATTAGTCACTGCATCCCATTGCTTTTGTTGCGATACATTACTGATAACACGCTGGTTAACATTGATACGAGCACAACAGGCCACTCACCTTGCTATCTCTCTCTAATTCATTCCTCAGCCACTCAAAGTCACTGTACCGTCGCCTTACACTCGACTCCTTCACTTTGAAAACGGGCAGGTTGGTCTGCGAATAAGAAATAGATCCGACCTGAATGATCATCGGAATGCAGGGCACCACACGGCCAACGGAGCAACGCCCACTGCGCGAGTACCCAGCTACGACACGAACGGAAGCATAATCTAATTACGCCACTACGTCCGAGCATGGTCCATCTACTTACCCTCATGCGAACCTCATAATCGGTGTAGCGTTTTTTTCCTACACCCATCGTCGTCATAGGGTTCACTACGTCAATTTCCAAGAAATTAGCCGGCGCCGCGTATGCGTCGTCAAGTGTCTGTTTTTTAACATTCAATCTTCTCGTTGCGTCGGCCGTCGTGTCTTCGGCCATCGTAACGCCTTAATAAAATAAACAACCGCGAACGCAAACAGACTGCCCACAAAAATCAAAAGGGTAATGAAATTGACATGATACGAAAGAAACAGTTTTGACATTCATAACGCACGGCAGTGTTGCCATGAGCGACGGACTCTTATCAGAATAATGAATGTGGCCGATTGGTATTCACAAGCATTCAAGATTTAGAGCAGAGGTCCCGAACCTTTTTTCTAGGAAATCATGTTCAAATTTAACTAGTTCGATAGACTCTTGCAGGTATACTTTTACGATATGCCCAAAACTCGATAAAAATGTTATATGCCTACATTGATAGATGAAGTCACGCAGATATTTAAGTTCTTTACTAGCTAAAGCAGGTACGATATTTTTGTGGTCCCCACTAATGAATTGTGAATCTCCTTTATTTTTGTCGCCTACGTAGATCGCCATAAATCTTCCGGACTACTTTGGGTACTAAAGATTTATTAAGTCATTAAATTTATAATTAAGTACTAAAAAATTAAAAACAATTTTGTTAAATATTTACTTCAAAATTAAAAATGTTTTACTTAAATAGAGGTCAGTAGTTCATAGGTTTGCAGATATAATATTCCTATCAATGCTTATAAACATAATATATATTCTTGCTAACCAGCGTAGCCTCATTGCAGATGAAGTGCATGTTTTTTAACCGATCGTGTGGGCACAATGCACTTATTACACGAGCGCTTCTGTTTTACCAAGAATCGGAAACGTGTCCGCGCGCTGACCGCGTTTCATGGCTTTGTTTATAGAATACATCTTACGATGAAGCCCTCTTCCTCTTTATGAGGACACGACGATAAACAACGGAGTTTGTTTATTTAAAAAATTAAGAATTTATATTGTAAATTTCACTGCTGCATGGAATCACACAATACATTTGAAATCAAAAGCCAAAAATAACTTTCCATTTTATTATATTTTCACATGAACTGCGCCATAGGGTCCTCGTCCCGCTTACGCTTCATGAGGTAAGCCTCCATCTGCTCGTCGCTAGGCGCCTTCACCTCGTACATGCTGTTGTATGGTCGCTTCCTCTCGTCCACCGACATGAGGTGCTCTGCGTGCTTTCGTTGCTTCTCCTCCTCTTCGAGAGCCTGTTTTTACATAACAAAGTATTTACGATCTTAACCACGGAGCATTACTCACCACGTCGTAATAATATTGGCAGATATATTTGAACACCAGTGTGCAATTATAATGTTTTATGAAAAACCACAACATTTCACTCTAACTCTTGCTAAACAAATTATTTACACTCATTTCAAATGTATACCTTTTTTAACTTATCCTCTGCTTGCTTCTCCTTTCTCCGTTCCTTCTTCTTTATCTTCTTAGCTTTCTTCTTGTTTTTTTTCTTTTTACTCTTTTTCTCTGTCTTGGACCTTACGTCGTTTTCGGATTCAGAAGAACTCTCGCTGCTGCTAGAGCTGTGCTCTGACGACGAAGACTTTTCTAATTTTTCTTGTAAAAAATATAATTAAGTAATGTATACAGGTTAATAATAATAACGATATGGATAGTAGCGATGTAGAGAAAAACAACAAAGGAGATCTCGTTGCAAACAAAGCAAATACACGCTGAGCGATATCCCGCGCCGCAAAGACCGGCAGGGCAACTCATCGCCTGTGATAATTTATTCAGTGATGGTAATCTAAGCAATACTGTTGGTCACACTCGTTCCTTAACATACCGTTATCCCTTATCTCTTTTATTTCTTTCTTTTCTTCTTGAACATCCAACACGACGGACTTGCCTGCCTCACCGACACAATAGGACATCTGGAAACCAACAAATTGAGTATTAGCTTACCTTAAACCAATTAATTTACTTAAAACATCGGTGCTCGAAGGCATATGGCAAAGTTTTGGTTACCTTTATAAAAGAGTGGCAACATTTGTAGCCCCACTGGCCGTCCCGCCAGTAGGAGCCCCACACCGTCGTGTGGTTGTTTATCAACACGTCCTCCTCATACTTGCTCCTGCCGATAACAACACAAAACTATCATCGAGTTTATTCTTTCTCTCCTAATACAGCAGACAAGTAGTTCAGTTTTATGCCGGATCGACGTACGACGAATGTCATTTTTTGCCCTTCGTCATTTGAAGGAAAAATATAGATATGCACATAAGACCTTGTACATGGTATTCGTCAGCCTGGAAAGGGCTTATGACCGGATACCTTGTGAAGCCCTTTAAAGAGAGAGATGTGCCTGCAAAATACCTGCAGTTGAATCAAGCTATATACAGTAACTGCAGTACACAAGTCAGATCCGCTGCTGGAATCATGAACAGGTTCACCGTGGCGGTTCGTCTGCATCAGGGGTCGGCTCTTAGTCCTTACCTCTTCCTGCTAATTATGGATGTTTTATTGTCCGAAATGCAGGAAGAGGCACTCTGGTGCATGATTTTTGTCGATGGCATCGAACTGGTTGCGGAGAATGGCTAAGAGTTGCAGAGTAGACTGGAGTTCTGGTGGAAAAGACTAGAGTGTGTACGTCTAAAAGTCAGCAGAACCAAAACTGACTATACGTTCTGCGACGTCGGCGGTCTCTCCAGTCCCGTTACGATAACACTTGCCGGAAAATCGTTGACGGTCTGCTCCGATTTCCGCTATCTTGGTTCACTTTGTAGTGATGAAAAAATTTAACGAAACATTAGGCTAAGAATCAATTCAGGATAGATGAAACGAAGGAGAGAAAAGCTGAAAGTGGTACCTTTGGCAAAAAGGATGAAAGGAAATCGTAGGTTCTGATACGGACATGTCTTGCGAAGCGAGGAAACGGATGTAATTAAGAAAGTTTTAGGTATGAATGTGTTTGGTTGGAGTGGAAGAGGAAGAACAAAGAAACGATGTATGGATTGTGTGAGAGATGATATACGGTGTAAGGAGGTGAATGATCAGTTAGCGTCAGACGGGAAGGCATCGAGAAGACGGACATACTGCACCGACCCCCCAAAAATTGGGAAATTTGCAGGACAACGATTATAGCAACAGACATGCAAAAAATGTATTTATGTGGACAGATTTTCCTCGCACTGATATCTAGTGAGTAAAGCGAAGTAGATGAGACTTCTCTGCAGTTCATCTTTTTACACACACAAAGGTTAACGTTATCCCATCCGTACTATATAACTCACCTGGTAAACTTGCTCCCATGACAATAAATGGGCCACGTCGACATGTGAGATTAATGTAATCAATTCAAATGTTAGCCTGGTATTAACACTTTTAAGTTTACTTGGCGAGCTGACGCTCCGGGCCCTGCGCGAGCGTGCCGTCGCGGTTGTAGCGCGTGAAGACCTCGCTCTGCGCCAGCAGCAGCTCGCGTGGCGGCACCTGGAGGTGTTCCGCCCCTCCGTACTTTTCCAACACCGACTCCTTCACCTGCACCGATAATGTTCAGGCTATTATTACTACCCAACATTATTATTTAAAACTAAAATAACATTATGGTGCACAGTGCTGTTTGCAACAAAATTGTAAGGGGCAACCACCAAATGTCCTATTCTAAGTGTGAACACCAGTATCACGCCCTGTGTGTAAATATATCTATCTGATCACCGCAAAGTCACAGATATCGCTAGAGCCACCCGGGTTTGCCCGTTTTGTCGGTGCGCTAATACTAAATCCGAAAGTAATAGACAAACACGCTCTTCAGAGTGAAGCGACGAGGCCACGGTGGCTCACCACCCGCTGTAACAGATGCAAGCCAAATCACGAGCCTCGCAAATGAAATAAAGTTACTTAGAGAAGACATTCGAGAATTTAAAAATCATCATAAAATACTAACTGATCATATGACACAATGTGGTAAAAGGATAGATGAATACGAAAATAAATTATCTAAAATTGGGTCCCAAATCCGTCACTTTGAAAACAGAGAAACCGGGGTTGCACGTTTAAAATCGATTATCTCACAGCTTAGTTTACAACTTAACAATCAAACCCAATCTCCCTTTAAAAACGAGGTTGAAATTATAGCCATAACAGAAATAGCTAACGAAAATCCTGTACATATTGTACTGGCAACGGCTATAAAAAATTGGTGTTAACATCAAAGTCAGTGACAGACTAAGCCGTTCGAGTGGGACCTCGACGAAATCCACGCGATGGTTCAATCAAGCAATCCAGACAACAACCACATCAATAACCAACCTCGTCCGTTAGTTGCAAGATTCTTACGAAGAAATACAAGGAATGACTTTCTACAGAGCGGAAAAGCCAGACGTAACTTCACCAGTTGTAACTTGAACTTACTTAACTGTTACAAAAATATCTACTTTAATGAAAGACTACCAAAGGCGAATAGACATTAATTTCGCTCATCAAGAGAGAAAGCTGAGAAAAATGTGTTCAAATATTGTTGGATCAAAAACGGATCTATTAATGTACAAAAAACGCGAGAGGAGCCTACCAATAGCAATTAAAAACCACGGAGATTTATTACGTCCACGCCCTTCAACGTGTGATGCGTAACGTAAAACGAGCTTACGGATATGACAAGTACACGAGGACAGAACTGTAATTTGGGACTGCGTTTGACCTGCGTCTTGAGATGGCTCTTGCGCTCGTCGTACTGGCGCTGCAGCAGCTGCAGCTTGGTGGGCTCGGCCAGCAGGTGCACGTCGAGGCCGCGCGCGTGCGCCTCCCACGCGAACAGCTGCGCGGCGCCGTGCGCGCGCGTGTCGCCCGTGAACCGCACGAAGTTCTCGCCCGCGTACTCCGACCTGTCGACGACGCAGGCGCGGGGTCATTCTACCAGCTTCACTCCAGCTTCACTCCAGCTTCACTCCAAACATAGTTAACGCTCGTTACATTAGACATTAGAGCTTGCCGCGTTCTTTTGTAAGACGGAGCCGCTCATCATCACTCCATGTAAACATATGAGATAAACATCCTATTATACTTTATCTTAATTACTCATTATAATCATTTATTAATGTTTAGTATTTTTGTCGTATTTACGAAATCTTACCATACTTTTCTTGTTTTCTATTAATGTTTATATATTATAATAATTTGTAAGTATGTTTAATTCTATTTCTAAACTATATCATTCTTTATCATATGATATATTATATCACGTATATACATTGTTATCAGATATTTTATGTTCTCTGAATTATTGGGATTACTAGCACACGCCGAGTTTTCTTTGAACCTCCTCCCGAACAGGTTACCACCTAGTCGTGGCGGAGGGGCCGCGAGGGAAGATGCGTGTCGGTATTGCGTGTCGCCGCTCGGCCGTGTCGGCTGTGGCATGGTTGGCGGCGGGGAACCTGGACAGTTCTCAGTCTTGGCTGCCATGGTCTAAGGGTGACGGATTCGAGGGATCCGTTGCTCAAAGAAGGAATAGAGGCCAAGAAGAGGTCGTGCTGTATGTTCCAGTGTGCCCTTGCAGAGGGAGAAAAGGGTTTCCCCCGAGGCGGAGCTGCGCGGTACAGCCGGCGCTGGCAGGGTAACGGAAGTGTGTGAAAGTGTTCTCGTGACCCCGAAGTAAAGCAACGAAGGCGGATCGTCGTGGAGGTTTTAGTCGGTCCAAGTCCGACATAACCTGTTTTTGCCCCCACGAGGGCAGGTATGCGACGTCATTTCCCCCACGTAACACGAAAAGATTCTCTTTGCCCTTAACCTACCGAACTAGTGTAAATACTTCAAGAACTATACAGCCCACATGACTTAGCCTTAAACAGTATTAAATTATTATACTCTCTACTTTCTGTTTTTATGTATACATGTATGATTTCTAAATATAGATTTACTCAGCCCTGTTTGCAACAAACGTGATTACTTACTCTGACACATTAGGATTAGGATTGTCTCTCATGGCACGTGTCTTGGGGTCATAGTAAGCAGAATTCGGATCCAAATTTCTCAGGTACTTAGCTGTGTCTTCTCTGATTCGCAAATTTCGCACTGTAATTCTTTGTTTAGAATCCACCTGAAGAAAAAAATAGGATTACTAGAAATAGGCAAAAAATATCATGTTGCAGAACTATACTGGGCATGTCATGAGAGACTACCAAAGATGAAATAAAAATACCTCGAGGCAAGGTACCTGTCTCTAATTGGTACATATAATCTTTTCAATATCTAAATGTAGACAGGCAGAGCAGCAAGCGCAGGATTTAACTTATGATGTGTATTGTTTATAGGGAATTTGGAAGCATTATTGGTGTGAACACCATTAACAATTGAATAATAAATGTATGTAGTATTATACTTATAACCTACCTTTGTTCCGGGCATGTCAACCTCGTCTACATATTTGTCTTCATCTTCTTCCTCGTTATCATCACCCTCTGTTGCTGTGGGGTCTACAAAATTAACCCTCAATAAAATGATTTATGGACATGAAATGGTCTTTAAAAATTTCACATTATTGGATTCTTTTTTGGTCTCTAGAATCTTTAGATTTCCATTGTTTTAATACAAGGGAAAATTTGACTGTATAATTTTATTTTAATTTTTTTTTGTTTTATCTTTATTTATTAATGAGGGGTATACAGCATGTATGCTACCCTCATAAATTTTAAATCAGGATCATAATTTTTTTTGTCGCTAAACCCCTTTTAGGAGAAGATGACACTCAGCTACTACTGACTTAAAGAATAAAAAAATGGTAGGTGCTAAACCTGGGCCTGGGGTCACTATGAAGCGCATCATCAACATCGGCCCTTGGTTATATATATATATATATATAGCA